>PVLA01006528.1:0-122114 GCA_004027455.1 Hydrochoerus hydrochaeris
GATCTAGTTTCAGTTTTCAGCATGTAGAGAGCCAATTTTTCCAACACCATTTATTAAAGAGACTATCCTTCTTCCAGTGGACATATTTAGCCCCTTTGTCAAATATCAGGTGGCTGAGTGTCTTTGTAGTTGTGCTTGCATCTTCTAATCTGTTCCATTGATCCTCAGGTCTATTTCTTTGCCAGTACCAAGCTGATTTCATCACTGTGGCTTTATAGTACTGTTTCAAGTCAGGAATTGAGATGCCTCCTGCCTTGATTTTGTTGCCTAGAATTGCCTTTGCTATTCTAGGTTTCTTCTGTTTCCAAATGAATTTTACCAGTGCGTTCTCTAGATCTGTGAGGTATGTCAATGGTATTTTGATTGGGATTGCATTAAATCTGTATAACAGTTTTGGGAGTATAGCCATTTTCACAATGTTGGTTCTTCCTAACCAAGAGCAAGGAATATCCTTCCATTGTCTAATATCCTCTTCAATCTCCTTTTTCAGCGTAGTATAATTTTCAGCATATAGGTCTTTTACATTTTTAGTTAGGTTGATTCCTAAGTGTTTCATTTTTTTAGATGTTATTGTAAAGGGTGATATTTCCATAATTTCTCTCTCAGTGAGTTTTTTGTTTGTGTACAGGAATGCTATTGATTTTTGAGCATTGACTTTGTATCCAGCTACACTGCTGAACTTGTTTATTACCTCTAGCAGTCTTTTAATGGCCTCATTATTTCTATTATCAGCTTGCAGGTTGTATTATTTGTTGCCATGTTTCTCTGTAAGTAAAATAAACTCCTGCACCATGAATTTGGGTACAATTTATATGACTTACTTTGGGCAATAGAATCTAAATGAATGCAAGGCTTATACCACAGAGGCTGAACTTGGAGGTGTACTTCCAGCATTTGATTCTGCGTCTCCTCATCTTGATATAAGCAAAACACGCTTCCATGTTATGAACTATGAGATAGTGAGGTTGTTTGTGACCACAATAAGAGTTGACTAATACCTAACCAAAACCTCTTCTTGCAAATTTCTTTACCTCTTATTTAGCTATGAAATACAATCACCTAATAATGCTCCAACTACTACATTTATCATTTATTATACTCAGAATTATATTATGTATAATATCATTTCTCAAGAAAATTTAAGCAATAGACCCAACTATTAAACAAATCTAGTAGATTCTATTTCTTAGAGACATGGAAAAATGACCCCACAAAGTTCCTCATCTAGTAATGGCAAAAGTTTTAGAGACCAAGTACCCAAACTGCAATCCAAAACCCACTTATTTATCGGAAAGCGCCAGCACTGCAATAAACCTGAATACTGAGGTTTTAGTTTAAGAAAAAAAAAAAAACTGGTATTCAAGTGTGACTTGGTTTGCATGTGAACAGAGAGGATTCTGCTTGCAAACTGTAACACGCATGCCACAGGTTCATCAGCACTGCTGTTGAGTCTATAGATCAGTAGATCTGAAGCTGAATCTCAAGTAGAAAGTCACATGAATCTTTGCAAAAAGCAATATTTTTATATCACATCTCATATTAGAATCAATGGGCAGAGGCTCAAATCTACAATATGTCATCTTGCAAATTTGCATTCATTTCCTTATTTCTGTGGCTGATCACTGTCACATCACATCAGGCAGTTTTGCACACACCATTTCATTTAGTATCCAACTGGCTTAGTCAGATGGAAAACTTGTAGTTAAAATAGGGCATACAGACACATGGTTAATCAGTACAAAACAGGGATTCAAAACCACACCTTTGTTCCTCAAGCCCAGTGCATGGTCCACAATAAAGGATCATTTCTGAGAAAGAAGCGGGCCATGTTATAGAAGTAGCACTAAAAGTAACAGGATTCTGTGAAACCACAAAGACAAGAACTGAAATAGTAGCTGTTTGGGGAGAGATTCTTTCGTTGCAGTGTAAGGAAGGATTTCTGGCTTTGAGGGAATACACTTTCCAAATATGGTTATATATTATAGCCCTATCAATAGGCAATACCAAGGTTTTCTACCACAACAGTGAAGAACCATGCAGGTTTTCATTTTCATTAATACAGAGTAGAATAAATTATTTTCTAATGCTGGCCAATCTGCCTGACAAAATATATTCTATTTTATTTGTACTCATTTGGATATTAATGATGATATGCACCTTATATATATATTAATTGTGTGAATCTTCATTGTATGTAAGCACACTTCCTCCTTTGTTGTGCATCCCCGAAAGGACAGCCATTCATTGGCATCCATGGAAGACTGATTCCAAAACTCTCTTCAGGTGTGTAAATCCATAAAGGTAGGTATAAGTGCCTATATAAAATAGAAAAGGGTTTGTGCATGACCTAGGCTCATCCCTCTGGATCCATTAAATGATCTCTAGATTTGTTGGACTGCCTATTACAATGCAAATACCATGTGAGTTGTTATTATACTGTACTGTCCTCAGCAATAATGATGGTGAAAACTCTGTCCATGTTCAGTACAGACAAATCTCCAGATTTTTTTTGTATTTATTTAAATATCTGGGTACCAAATCACAGATACAGAGGACTAACCATACTTCTCCCTCACAGCACCCTATTGAAAATACCTTTAGCATCCAGTATCATAAAAGAAGAGTCTGCCTCCCTCAAAGAAGTAGGCCACTGACTTTTCAGTACCCTGACATTCTTCTTGTTTAAATCATTTTAAGTCCCCTCTAAATATGCCTCAGAAATGTGTGCCTTGCATGCCTGTCACTCTATATTTACTGGGATCCCAAGATCCGGGGTCACTCATTTTGGGCTGGGAACATATCCCCATTTGCTAATCTCACCCTGTCACTCTGGCTTCTCCAGGCTCCCAATCTCTTCTGCCCTGACATAATGCACTCATGGTGGAACATAAGCAAGCACTTCTACATGGTCAAGCCCTGCTTTGATTTCTTCTTTCACCTCCCTCTCCTCAGTGCACTAAAACTCCACTTGAGAACAGAGCAAAATTGGAATTATCTCATTATAAGATTTTTGTTTAAAGCCCAAGTACCTTGATGCCATGATCATGCTTTCTTCTCTTCATTTTACTTTAGACTCCTTCCCTTCCTTCCTCCTTTGAACTGAATGCTGCAAAACTGCTGTAACTATCCCCTACCTTTATCACCATTTTCATACATGTCCTCTCTGTGTCTCTCTGTGTCTCTCATTGGTTGTGCTGTATTCATTTATTCACTATTTCCTATCAGTCATGGTCTTTAATCCTTGTGGGTGAACAGATATTAATACATCTTGAACAACTTATTTTTGCTCATAAATTTAAAGGATTCAAACCATCATCACCTGGTTCCAAGGTGATGATGGTTTGAATGGCATGATGGAAGGGTCTGGAGCACAAAATCTATTCACATTCCGGAGACCAGGAAGCAGAGCACATAAGGAGAAGAGCCTGGAAGGGAGCTGTACTCTTCTAGGTTTTGTCCCCAGTGAATCCTCTGTTCTGAACAGGTCTCACCTCGTAACAGCACATTCAGGTATGGATTCATTCACTGATGAGTGCAGCACCTCCGTGATTCAATCACCTTCTAAAAGCCCGGCCTCTGGACACACGAGGCTTTGGGGAAACATTCAGACCTAAACCATAGCAAACATTAATTCAATTTGAATAATTCATCACATACATGGTCTTGTCAGTCCTCACTCCCTTCTTTCACTTCCTGTTTGTCCTGTGTCCTCTTTAGTCCTCCCAGGGTCTTATCCTTGATTTTGTCATTACGAATAGTCTTGACACCTCACAATTTTCCTGTCCAGCATCCTATTTTCTCACTTTCACATCCCATTTTTCAAGCATACTTGTACTCATCTCCTCATGCCAACCATGTTGTGTGGTCAGCTGAGTATATAATTTATTGACTTTCATCAATTTCTAATTGTTTTTGTTACACCATCCTATATTAGCATGCTAGTGGTACCTAATAAAACATCACAGACAGAATGGCCTATGAACAGAAATTTATTCTTATCATTCCAGATTTAGAAGTCCAACCTCAGACTTTCAGAAAGGTTGGCTGGTTTCCCCTGAAGCCTGTCTCCTTGGCTTGCAGAGTCCCATGTTTTGCTGCTGTCCTCAGATGGTCCTCCTGCTGTTGGACTGCAGCCTTAGCCTCAGCTGCTTATAAAGACACCAGTCATGGGGCTTATGTCTAACTTAACTACCTCAGTTTTGGCTGAACTACTTCTTTGAAGGCTCTTGCTTTGCATGCAGTCATTTGCTGAAGTACTAGAGACTAGGACTTCAGTTTACAAATTTGGGGTGGAAGTGTATATCTCATCTCACCTCATTCAGTGTGGATTCCACAGTTCAATATCTCATTCATTACTTTTGAAAACCATTAGCAGTTTCTGTCTTTCTCTGCTTATTCTTTTGTGTGTGTGTGTGTGTGTGTGTGTGTGTGTCTGTGTGTGTGTGTGTGTCTGTGTGTGTGTGTGTCTGTGTGTATATGCCGGGGATCAAACTCACAACCTCATGTTTGCCAAACAGGCACTTATGCCATTGAGCTAAATCCCTGGCCCCTCTCTGCTTATTCTTATGCAAGAAACTTGAAACTATTTAAACTCGTTTAGTTCTTTATTTCATATTTTTGATTACGTATCTATACAGTACCAAAGAAAAAAATATAAATATCTGGCCATGCTCTCTACTCATTAAAGTTAATAACTGTGTCTCAGATGAATACTTGATACTTATGGACAATCTTCTTGCATATACTTCCTGCTTTCTATAAAATTTCTTGCTTTATTTTGTAGTAGATAAGATTTTCCTCAGGGCTTTTGCACTGAAATACATCTACAGACTGTTTAATTTTTTATGGAGACAGTGTGGTACTCAGTCTCCATTTCGCCCAGGCTGCCCCCAATCTTGGAATCCTCCTGCCTCAACCTGCTAGAGTGCTAGGATTATAGGCGTGAGCCAGCGAGCTGACTGAAAAAAGCATGCTTTCTAATGTCTTCAGTTTTAACCACTTCTCCCCCTTGCTACCTTCTTATCTTCATTCCCACTTCTTACTCCATTAAGAAAAGAGACCGGCTCTCAGGGCTGTCCTGCTTCCTGACAGAGTGATACTTCCTACAGCCAACTCTTCCACATTTTCTAAATCCCACCTTCTTTTTCCTCATCCATAAAGAGCCTTTCTGATTTTAAATTAGCTGTTATAAATTTCTTTTTCTGTTTGAGTTCAGTTCCATCTGAATTTAAACATGATTGGAAGAGCCCATTGTTTAAAGGACCCTGTATCCACCTCCCTCACTGTCATATTTTCTATCCCATTCAAACTGAAATTTTCTGAAAGAACTGTCCATGCAGTCTCCACTTCTACCTAATCCAGGTTCTTCTCCCCCCATTCTGACCAGGCACTTGTTCCTATCACTGTCCTGAAAGTACCATTTTTTTGAAGTCCTCAAATGTGTCTGCAAACCCAGTGGTCACTTCACTATGTTCATTTCTCTCTAATCACAGTGGGATCGAACACAGCTCGCTGCTCTTCAAATGAAAATGAAGCTGGCTCAGCTTCTGTGATTTTGTCTCCTGGTTTCTCACCAGCTTCTCCCATTTGGCCTCTCCTTTTGGATGCCTTCCTGCTCAGGGTTGGAATTTTAGAGTACCCTGGAGACCATTCTAAGCCTTTCCTTTTCTCTTTCTACCAATCTTCTTAAATTTTATCTCCAAATTGAATACTTTATATTATCTATATGGTAACAAATTCCAAATTGATTTCCCTAAGCATTGAATTCAAAGATTCAAGTATTTCTATGTCACGTATATCTACACACCTGTCTGAGAGGCACTTTACTCTTAATGTGATGGAAACAGAATTCTTTATATCTAACCCCATTTCACAAAAGTTCAACTCTGGCTTCCCCTTGGATTACTAAAATAGATTCTAAGGACTTCCCTGTTCTGACTCTGCCCCTCCCATCTTCCCATAGTTCTCAGTTTAGCCTGGATGATTCTTTTAAACTCATCATCCTGGTGTAAAGCCCTCCAGTGGCTTCCCCATGCAATAGATTTTAAATCTCTAACAGCTCCTGGGCCTCCAGAGCTTCCCGGGGCTTGGCCGTGACCATCTTCTCAGTCTTCTTCCCCTGCAGCTCTCCCCTGTCCTCACAGCAGCTAAGTGTTCTGGCTTTCTTGTTTTCCCTTGAATATGCCAAGATCTTTGCTGCCCGCAGAGGTTTCCCTTGAAAGACTCTTCTTTCACATACCAGTACACAGTTTGACATTCGGCTCTCAAATCAAGTATTCCTTCATCGTCAAAATGCTCATGTCTGCTTTATCTAAACTGAGTCTTAATCATTTTTTTTCATTGTCACCCTACATTACACTTTCACAACACCGTAATTTAAATAGATGGCTTGCTTACTAACCACCTGTTTCTCTCTTAAAACTCTAAATTCAACAAGAAATAGTCCTTATGATTTCATACTTGTAAATGCCCTGTGACTATGCCAATGCCACTATAATACACAAATGCTTGTTGAATGAATGGACAAACAAATAGATGGAGTTGGCTTCTGAGAATGTAGCCTAATAAGATAATTAAGTTATACATATAAGGACATCTACCCTAGTAATTTTCAAATATCAAAGAATTAGAAACAATTTAAATGGCTAACAGATAGACTAATAAGTTATAAAATATCTATGTAACAGGATAATAAATAAAAGAATAAAAACAAGCATCTAGTACTAGATTCATATTTACTGACTTGGAAAAAAGTTAATTAAATATTTTGAATGGAAAATGTTGTATAAGCAAAAAAAAACCCAAAAGTATGCATCCATTTATGTAAAATTATATATACACAATGTAATATACAAACTATTTCTACACATGCACATGTAGACTAGGGTCTGGAATTATGTCTGGAAACATTAACTGTGATTATGTCTCAAAAATCTGGGAATGATTTTTACTTTCTTCCAATACTTTTCTGAATCATTTCAGCTTTTATATGAGCATGAATTATGCTCATAATTAGAAAAATAAAAACTGAAATATGTACCACTAGCCATTGGTTCATCACATAGATAACCCAAAGATTTTTTTAAGTGATTTTGTAGAGGAGGGACCAACAATTTTTCAGTATATTTATTCTAATACTGTGCTTGAACTTCATTTTTCCCCTCCTTTGTTTTATTTTTTCTTACTGTTATTTGAAATGTGGAAACACAGTTAGCATTGAAACAAATGTTAAATAAATCCAAAAATATTAAGTTAAGCTTTTCAAAGTATATTTCAATACAGCATCAAGCATGTTCACATTTTTATTACTGATTATAACGCTCAACAGCCTGTGAGACACAATTCAGACTTTCTGGCAGACACAGCCCAGTTCCCATTTCTTTTAGTACAAGATGTAGGGTGTGGAAACTTTCTACTTCCTTGGAAACTCTTCTGAAAACGGGTTTTCACTCAATTCAGCCTCTAAGTGTTTAAGAGGTGACTGAATATTTGAAAGTGGTCTGACTGTTTTCAAGCTGCTGGCAACAACTATAACTTTCACACTATATGAAAGGGGGGAAAATCCATATTATTAAAATCTTGCCCCATATCTCCTTCCCATTTCCTATTTTTTTCTTAAAGAGGCCAAGTTATCAGGATAATTTATCTATGGAAACATTGAAACTCAACATTGAAATATTTGCTTTTATGGCTATGTCTCAGAATAATGATGATAACATTAATAACATTATTACTGAGAAGACAGCTCCAATGAGAAGTGATACTCAAATTCTATGGAGTGATTTTTTTTTCCCGATTCTTTCTAAAACATTATATTGCCAAATAAGATACTCATTTCTATGTAGCTGCCTAAGTAAGGGTCAACAAGATGCCTGAATTCCACACATTTTTGTGGAAGAAAATACAAACAGTGCCTTTAATTTCCTAACTTGGATAATTATATATGAAGAATTTCTTCAAATGGGAGCAAATTTCTTATCTGTGCCACCACCCAACGTTAGTCCATTCAGTTTGCTACAACCAAATGCCATGAAATAAGGAGCTTACAAACAATGTGCACTCGTGTCTCATAGCTCCAAAGACTAGAGAGCACAAAATCAAGTCAGGCTCCGTCCTTGGTGCGAGCTCACTTCCTAGCTCATGGAGGATGCCTTCTCACCATATGTGCACGTGATAGAAAGGCAAAAGAGTTCTCAGCCATGTCTTCCACAAGCACACTGACCCCACTCAGGAGCACTCTGCCCACATGACTTAACCCCCAAAAGTTCTACCTCCTGAAGACATTATCTTCGGGGTTAGAATTTCAACATATGAATTTAGGGGCAAGGGATACAAGCATACCGTAGAATTTGCCTTCCTAGAACAAAATCCTAAGCATGTGCTGCTTTTATGTCTGATCTGGATGTAACTATTTTCTTTTATGACCTAATAAGTTAATGTTCCAGCTTCCCAGGGAATCATTTTGCAATCTACGCTCTGTCCCAGGGCTAATTCTCACCTCCAGGAATTGGGGAGGACAGAGTAGACCATGGAGAATGGTTTCAACATAGTACATGCTTTGCTGTATCTTCAGAGGTTGCATATAGATTCCTAAAGCCCCCATGTGTCCATATTTTTAATTCCAATATTTCACTAGGTCCCATGGCTAGATTCTGATTATTAAATTATCACCAATATTCTATCATGTTGTGTCTTATTTGATTTTAATATGTATGATAGTAAAAATAAATTTTTTATGGAAAATGAGATAAGAGCCATCGTTCATCTTCTGTTATTTGGTTCAGAATACCTTGTAATACTTTCATTCTCTTGAGTGGTTTTATTCTATTTTGTTGACATTATTGTATGTAAAGCTAAGCTCAACTATTTTAAAGAAAGAGACATTATGACAGCTACTGTTAATATCCAGTTGTCTTGTTGTGAAGTGCTGTGTCACTAACATTGTTCTGTTCTGATCTGCTTAGATCTGTCCTCTTTTGTTTTATTCTCTTTAAAATAAATAAATAAATAAATATCATCACCAATAACACAATACATTCATATCCTCAGACCCATTTGTCACTCCATTCCTGAGCTTGACCCCCTTCTGGGTTAATGCCTTCTTGCAAAAACACCACAATACAAATTTATTCCATCTCACACTTTAAACACAAATCTGGTCATTCTTTTGAGTTATGTAAATTTGTTTGTAGCTTTCATTCACTATCTTCAGTGTTGATGTTTAACACTGGAACTTAATTCGGGATCACCTCTCCCCTTTCCCTCAACTTTACAGATGGTCTCCAAATCCTTCAGACTTCACTTTAGCACTGTGTCTGAAATCCAGAATGTACTCCTACTGTTCTACTGTAAGTGTCATTTTCACGACAAAGGGCCCATTATCTCTCATCTGAAGCAGGTTTGACCAACCATGGCCCACAGGCCAAATCTAGACCGCTGCCTATCACTATATCAAGTTTAGATTGTCTGAAGCTATTTTTGCACTACAAACTCAGAGTAAAATAATTACAATAGGGATTATATGACATATAAAGTCAGAAATATTTACAAAAAGACTTGCTGATGTCATGATCTATTCTAAGCAATAGCAAGAGCCTCCTAAAACTTTATATTGCCTAAGCAAGACACTTTTATTAGAAAAGAATTAGCACATCATTAAACAGAGAAGACGAAACATAAATATAACATTCTGCCCCAATTATAATGACTATAAAGCTCTCCATGCTTTTCCAGATCACATAAACTCCAATAACTGAATCATATTATAGACTGTCTTACCCTACTTTCTTTTACTGTAGTGAAATATCTGAGGCTGTGTATTTTATAAAGAAAAGATACGCATTTAGTTCACATCCCTGGAAGTTTAAGGGCAAGGTGTCAACATCAGTTCAAAACTGGTGAGGACCTCCTCCTGTCAGCTGGGAAGGAGAGAGTGAGGGAGATAGGAAGGCAGGAAGTTGCAGTTCAAACAGCACTCCTTAACAAAGGACTGTCTTAAGAAGTAACCCAGCGAGCCGTAAGGAGCACCCTCACCCTTTCCCGGGCAGCACTAAAATGACCCATCCAACTTCCATTAAGCCTCACCTCTAAAACGTTCCACCTCTCAGCATCACAGGGGACTGAGTTTCACACACGTGAACATTTTGGGACAAACTCAAATCACATGCAAGGCATAACAGGCATGCTTTTCCATACATTGGGCCAGTCTGTCCTTTTCTCTTCCTTTTCTTGCCCTTTTTTTTCCTTTTCCCACTCCCCTCTTCTGGTTTTTCTCTCTTCCTATCTCCTTCTCCCTCCCTCTCTCTCTTTCTCTCTCTCTGTTTTTTAGATGAGGAACCTCAGAGCACAATATTCTTCTCCTTCTTTTTTTTAATCTTTTGGAGACAAGGTGTTGCTCTTTGGTTCAGGCTGGCCATGAACTCACTTTGCAGCCCAGGCTGGTTTTGAACACGAGATGATCCTCCTGCCTCAGCCTCCGGAGTGCTGGGATCACAGGAATGTGCCACCAAGCCCAGCTTTCCAAAATATTCTTAACAAAGTGGTGACAATCATGATCCATGGAAACACAAGAAGACACACAGTATTCTTGATATCAAGATGCTGATACAGTTCTTGAGTTAAAAAAATATGACGTGTCCACAAACACCCTGCAAGCAGGGTTGATACCAACAATGGCAATTGTATAAAGGGTGGTAATTGTCAATTAGACAATGTTAAGCACATTGTAAATATTAACTCATAGCAGTGCCATGAGTGCTTGGTCTCCAAATTTTATAGATAAGAAAACTGAGCAGCAAAGAAGTTAAGAGATGTCATTGCTACTAGAAGTAATGCTCCATTTATTATTATCACCAAACATTTTAGACAGTGATCCTTTAATTTAGTCACATTTATGTCTGCAGATTTATTATTTATATAGAGAAATTTCCTGTTTATCCTTGACACTTTTCACATTTGCTTTCATTCCTTACTATTACATTCAGAAAGACAATCCTTGTCAAATAGTTTACTTAATAGTTCTTCTAATTGATCACAACAGTATCATTAAATAATTTATTAGACATCTCTAATTGTTGAAAATTTAACTCCGTGTTGTCAATTCTAAATTGTCATTCACCAAGCTTTTGGATACACATCCTTAAAGTCAACATTTAATCATGCAGTGCAACTTCTCCAAAACTTCAATTCTATCCAAGTTCTTATAGGGGTAAAAAGATAACTTTTTCTACTTGACTTAGCTATGGTTTAGTTTTCAAATTTTCTCCTCACTATTTCTGTGTTTCAACTAAATAGACTACTCAGCATTTCCAGAATTCACCCTATATTTGGTATCCTCCTGTGTCTTCTAATCACCTCTTCCACTAGTATAGAATGCCTGGCCAAGCTGGGCACCTTACATACCATCAATCTCAGTGACTAAATTTCCTCTGAAGATGTCTGGAATCCTCAAGATAGGAACTATCTCTGAGGCTACACTCTGCAGTTCACATTATAATTGCACTTATTTCACACAATTATAATGCTCCCTCTACATTCCCACAAAAGTTCAGAGCCTCCTAAAGCATGGGGACCAAATCCTATGCAGTCACTTTTCCCTAATGGACCTGAGAAAATATTCAATAAAAATATTGATTCAATCAAATTGAGTGAAAACTGATTCACTGTTAATCTACTTATTTTTATTTAATGCATTGCCTTTTGTTTCACTCATTGTTGCTTTCCCATTCCCATTCTTGTGTACCATATGTCAAATTATCTGTTTACTCTAATGCATTATATATGCCCTAGAGCTTTTCCATGGAATGAATAATTTGAGAAATAAAATATTTTAAAATTTTCATCCTTTTCTCTCATACTAAATGGTCTAACTAAAAATGTTGCATAGTTATTGACAACAGGACTTTTAATAGTAAAATCATTATATGAACATGAACAGACTATAGTCTAAGATGTCTTAGAAAAATAATGTATCTTAAAAAACTAACTTTGTTTACCAGGTCAAATATATTGAGCTTTAAAAATCACAATAACATAGATAGGCACAATTATTTCAAAGCTCAGAAATAAACCTCCATGAGAATTCAGAATACAGGAGAAATTTCCCTGTGTTTTTCAGATACTTGCAATCATATTAGACTTGCATCTCTTGGGATATAGTCTCTTAACAGAAATTGTACATCTCCAGAAAACAGAGTTATTTAGTTGAAGCTATATTAAATTTCCAGAAATGTAATATCATAAAAGCTACACTGCACAATTAGTATTTACTGGAGGCTCTTGTACTTGAACATTTGATTTATGGCTCTTTCTGAAGAATATTTTCTCTCAAATTGAACACCCATCTAGGAAGTGAAACCCACAAGTAATAGACATGAGCTAACAAGAACATCTCTGTGGTTACCGAATAGTGGAAGAACACCAAGACAGCACAGTGAGAGGATCTTGCAGTCAGATTTCAATGAAGATGTATCCTAAAACTATTTTAGGCTGTATCTTTCCCTTCATCCAGCAGTATATGTTTGAAGGCAGTTAGAATACTCCAGTGAACGTTACCATAGAATAGAATAAGCAGCATAAATTGACGTTTTTGGCACCATATTCACAAACTAAGATTCAGACTGTTCGACTGTGCACGAACTTGCCACCGTCTTCTTCCCTTTATCATCTCCTGCTGATGTACCCTGAGCCCTTTAGTCCGCCCACATCAGCTTGTGCTCTACTCTGTGTCCCAACATCTTTTGAACTAAAGAGGTCAGAGATTTATAAAATTAGAGATCTTGACATCTATATGCTATGTGAAAGAAATAGACCAAGATTATTACCTAGCTGTAAACCCAGCACAATTCTCATCAAAGAGGAAAGATTATACAGGGGGGAAAGCCAAGAACCATGAGGATTCATTTCTAGGATGAGGGACCAAGCCCTAATGAAAGAAGTCAGAAACGTGCCCAGATGGATTAAAAGACTGCAATGGATCTGAGACTGTAGCACATCTTCCATTTTCTTCCTTTTTGAGTAAGTTTGGAGCAGTTCTCCTTTGCCTGTACCACCATCATGGGCTGAATATGTGGGAAGCAGTTTGTCTGATTTGTTCACAAGTCTTCAGACTGTGGTAAAAAGGAGCCCAATTAACTGAGATAATCCTTTGGATATATATGATTTAGATCATCACAATCTCAACCATGAACTGGGCCTAGGCCATAATGGGACAGGATGTGAAGTGTTTGGAGGAGGATGTGAACTTATTTTGCATGTAAAAGGTGTATTAACTGTATGGTGAGAAAGCAGACTGATTTCAGAATATGTCTCCAGCAGTGCTTACAGTCCACCAGAAAGGAATGTATTTTTCTTCCCCTTGAAACTCCAAAAGGCTTTGCAACAGATCCGTATGGTAGAACTTGGTGAAAACAATGACAGGTGGCATCCATTTCTAGATCATAACGGTGTCAACAACTTCCCTTTAACACTGTTTTTCTACAGACACTTGCTCTTACAACTCTAGCCTACCTGTTGCAAAAAACTCCATGCTACATGCAGCAGCTGCATATGTCCCAGACAACAATCCCTTCTAAATTTTCAGTTGACAGCTAGCACCTGCTATCAGACATATTAATGAGCAACTCTCTATTCTGCAACTTCTGATTGCCATGCCAAAGACTTAAACTAGACCTATGTCTATCACCATGCACTAAGCTAAAGTCAAAATGGACCAAAGATCTATATATTAAAACAGAAACACTAAATCTACTGGAAGACAAATCAGGTTGAAATCTCAAAGACATAAGTGTAGGTAGAGAGTTCATGAACAAAATACAAACTGCACAGGATGTACTTCAAAGAATCAACAACTGGGACCTTATCTTATTAAAAGTTTTTGCACATCAAAAGAAATCACCAACAGAAAAAAAAAACAAACGAATTGGGAAAAATTTTGCCAATTGTCCCTCAAACAAAGGACTTCTGTCTAGAGTGTATAAAAAATGGAAAAAAAATCAGGCCCCCCCAAACTGAAAGACCCAATCCAAAAATGGGCATCTCAGATGAATACACAATTCTCAGATGAAGAAGTACAGATGGCAAATAAATACATTAAAAATGTTCAACATCATCGGTCATTAAGAAATGCAAATAAACACTGAGGTTTCATTTCATTCCAGAAAGAATGGCCAATGTCATGAAATCAGCCAGTAATAAATTTTTGAGGGTTGTGCAGAAAAAGGAACCTGTCTCCCTTTTTAGTGGGAATATACACTGGTACAACTCCTGTGGAAATCAGTGAGGAGATTCCTCCAAAAACTAGAATTAAAGGTCTCTTTCAATTCAGTCTTTCCCCTTCTGGGTATCTACCCAGAAGAATTAAAAACATCATACCATAGCGATACACATGTGCCCATGTTATAGCAGCACAATTTGTAATAATCAGATCTTGGAAACAATTCAAATGCCCATCAACCAAGGAATGAATAAAAAAGATGCAGTACTTTTATACAATGGAGAACTACTCAGCTATAATGAATGATAAACTCAAGGCTTTTATAGGTAAATGGATGCAACTGAAGACCATACTCATAAAGTGAAATAAATCAGACTCTCATGTGTAAACAGTTTTGTCTTCCTAGTATAAGAAACTGAAAGAGTAAAGAAATCCAAAAAGTTTGATAAATATTGTGAAAGGGAAAGAAACTGCTTAAAGGGAAAGAACAACTGGGATGGGGAAAAGGAAAAAAGAAAAAGAAAAAAATATAAATATGTATATATGTATATATACAAGATAGCTAAGATAACCATACTACTAATTCTATTCAAGGAAAGGAAGAGTTAGTGCTCATATTGCATGATCAATTTTGCATGTCTATATCTGGGAGTCTGAGCAACTCTGTTGAAGATATACACAATATAATAACCATTATTAAATTCCTATCATCTTGTCTTAAAATCCTTTATGCTATTATTTTGGGGTTCTTTGTTTGTTTTGCTTTGTTTTTTGTTTTTATGTGTTTTTTCTCTTTAAAATGAAAAACATCACAGGCATTGCTGTTGCTAGAAATATTTTCCATAATCTCACTATCTAATCCTTCCCCTTTAGATCCCTAGCATTCCATGTCGTTTCTAATAGTGTAAATCATACTGCACATTGTCTCTGGATTAGCAGCTGCCTAGGTCCTCCATTAGAAATACAGATCTTGGTAATAATACCTACCTGAGTTATATCTTAAACACTTAGAAAAATATACAGTATACAGTTGAACTGTTATAAATGAGTAAGTTAGATAAATAGAAGTATAGAAATAGTACAACTAAATAACTAAGATAGTTGAGAAAGGAAACTGTTAAATTTGTTTTTAATGGATAAGAGAGGTTGAGATATTTCTGCAAATGGACACTGACATGAGTACAAAAGTTCATAACATGGTTAAGAAAAGAAATCCAAAATGATCTACTCAGTTCTGAATCTGCTTGACAAAAGATCTGGGCCACAGAAGACACAATAAATAATATCAAGGATTCTAAACAGGCTGCTTTGAGGATATTTTGCAGCCTTAAAAACAACAGAGGGTCACAAAATGTTTTTGTCTATGTGAGCTAAATTTATCAAATTTTAACATATTAAAATCAGTACTGGGAGAGAGAAGACAAGATGGCTGATCAGTGAGCAACAGAATGCAGAGCCTCCCTGGAGAAACAACTCATATGTCAGAATAAAACATCCTGGAGAGACCCAGACAGAGGGAGATGGATCCTCTTGACACAGGAAGAAATTAAAACATAAAAAAGCTCATCAAACACATCGGGACTACAACTGAAACAGCTAAAAATTATGGGACACAGCGTTTTCACTGCAACCTGACAAGTTTGCACCAGCTTGAATCCATGCCAGCCAGCAGAACTGCCCAAACTCATTCACACCACCGCTCATGGGAACCACAGCAGTGCTAAAGTCGGGGGTTGGTGAGCCCAATGGAGAGCGGAGCTGGGTAAGGGACCTTCATTAATCCATGGTCAGTGCTGGGAATGAGACCCCACACACATGGGAAGGGCACCACCAAATGAGCAACATGTTGGAATTGGGCAGGAGGAGCCTGAACTGGGAGCAACAGTGACTTCAGTTGGTTGCTCCCGCCCCAGAGCAGATTCGTGGAAATTACTTGGACTGGGCAGCGCCCCTGGATGGGACCCAGTGAGCCATCCCAAATAAATTCCCTGCACCTAGCATGCACTAACTGGGTGAAGGCCCCTGAAGTTTGGCCGGTCTGGTGGGGAGGGGCAGGCAGGAGAGGGCAGAGGTCCCTCACCAGCATGCTTTGGAGGAACCATGGCCAACAGGGAAGGGGACTGGGACCTGCACTGTACACCTGTGTGGAGGAAGCCGGTACCATGACAGGAGAGAGAGGCAGGAGGAGGCCCCCAGCCCAGAACCCTGAGAGACCTGATCCAGGAAAGGGAAAAACAAGGGAGACTGAGGGCAGCAAACACACAACATCAGACATGGCTTCAATGGATATTAAGAGATATCTTCGGGACCTTGAACACAACCTCGAGCTGAAATATTAAATCAGGTAAAGCAAGATATGTGTAGACTAATAAAAGAAATGCTCTCAGGAAGCATCTCTCAGGAAGATACAGACAGAAGAAGGGAGGAACACAAAAAAAGGAGAGAAACATTTGATAAAGAATATAAAGAAAATATAGAATACATGAAGCAGATTCAAAGAGACTACCAGGAAATTAAAAACTCCATTGAAAGCTGGCAAAACTCCTTAAAAGAAACTAAGGATAGACCATCAAAACTTGAAGACAAGTTTGCAATGTGTGAACATGAAAGGAAAGATCTCTTAAAAATAACAAGGAAACAGGCAGTAACAATACAAAGGCTAGAGGATGACAAGAGAATCTATAATTTAAGAATAAGAAATGTGAACAAAGGAGCAGGAATACATACAGGCAAACTACAAAGGCTATTCACAGAAAAAAATTAAGGAAAACTTCCCAAGCATGGGAAAAGAAAATGACATTCAGTTATGTGAGGCATACAGAACTCCAGCCACCTACAACCAAAACAGATCTACACCCAGACATATAATAACCAAGATACCAGAAATTCAATATAAAAATAGAATATTAAAAGCCATCAGAGAAAAGAAACAGATTACCTATAAAGGTAAGCCCATCAGGATCACAGCAGACTTCTCGACACAGATCACCAGATCAAGAAGAGCTTGGAGTGAAGTATTCCAAGCCCTGAAAGAAAATAACCTTCAGCCCAGATTGATGTACTCTGCAAAGCTGTCACTAGAAATTAATGGAGAAACAAGATGCTTCCATGACAAAGAGGAATTGGGTGAGTTTGTGACCACCAATCCAACCCTACAGAGAATACTGAAGGACATTCTAGATAGAGAGAAAAAAAATACCAGGATTTTAGGAACAGTGGAAGAAAGGCCTCAATGAGTAGAGCAGGCAGTAGGATGAAGGAGAAAACTAGACAAACAGGCAGAAAAATAGCATAGCAGAAATGAGGCAGAGAAGGTTGGCTATAATCTCTAACATAGATGGCCTTGATACACTATATTGTTAATAGTGCACCAGGATTTGAAACCCACATTACTCACACCACTCTGCTTAGATGTATTATATTCTGCTCCAGTCATTCTACCTGTACTAGCTTTGAGGGCACAGATAGTAATCCCAAAAATGACAGGATACAGTACAGTAATCATCCTTAATTTCCTATTAACTTAATCTAAACCTCTGTAAAACCTACACTGTTTTACCATGACTGATTGTAATTGAATCTGGTTTGTTAGATCACTGTTTTGTATTGATAGATTTTATTCAAAGCTGTTATGATAGTATCAAGTCTGAGAGTATAGGCAACTGCACTTAAGATAACAAGATTCACTAGAATATCCACTCTGCTTTGATTATTACTTGCCTTTGAGGTTTTATACTGTCTACAATGTTTTATTTTTACTAATATTGTTATGTGCTGCTATATTCAATTATACTGCTATATTCAATTATGCCTGATGACATAGACAATTCTATTGAAGATAACAAGAAACAACACAGTAATCATTATAGATCACCTTGTACCGTGGTTTTATGTGACTTTTTGGTTTCATGTTTTTATAGTAATTTGTTTTGTTTTATCTTGCTATGTTTTGTTTTTTCCTCTAGTACAGAAAGGATAGAAATACATGTAGAGACTCATGCATGCATAGCTGCTTACAGTCTCACTGTTTGAATATCTACTTTGTATGCTTTAATTTTGTAACTTGAACAACTATTTCTAAGAGGACAATATGTAATTTGTCAACTAGTGATTTCTTATTGTTTATCTTTTTTTAATTCTGTATTATCTTTACCCTTTACATGCTTTAGTTTCTCTTTAAATAAAAAAATTAAAATCAGTATTGGAAACTGAAAATGTATTAATTTTCCAGTGATAATCACATGAGTTAGTATTTTTATTAAAAAAATTAATAGATTTACTAACAAGTAATTTAGTGAGAACAGTGACATTGCTTTTCAATTTTGCAACTTCCTTTAATATCTGTGAGAATTCTTTAATATCTAAATCAATTCTCATATCTGTTTCTGTACTCTACTTTTAGAACATATTGGTTTTGTTAAAGTAGGTGAAGAAAATCCACCCACACATGGATGCATAATTTGAAGAAGGAGGTATGTTTTAATAACTTATTCAGTGAGCAGTGGAATTTATCTTTCCTACTTCACCAAAATTCAGCAGGTGGTGGTTTCTTAAAGGTTAGTTATGTGGGGGGGCCTCACAAACCGCAGCTGCTCCAGGGCAAAAACTATTGGTGCTTCCTGAGCTCTGCCTCATGTTCCCCTCGCCCTGTTAGCAAGTGGGAGCCGGAGTATCTCTTGGGAGGATGAACGTATGCAGTGTGGCAAGCAAGGGGGATTTCCTTCTACCATCTCTCTGAAGGTAAATATTTTCATCACTGTTTTGCTCAGTTCTGATTAATGGTACTTCTCTATTCAACATTCTGTTCTCATAAGTTCGCTGTTTCCTACCGTTTTGCTCTACCTGATTGAAAGAACAGCTAATGCGAATGGAACGGGATGTACTATTGTGTCTATTGCTGTTGTCCTGGTGACCTGCTGTGAAGTTCTGTGCCAATTTCACTGCACTGCCTCGCATGGGTTTGTTCTGTCTTGATCTGCTTGCTGTATTTTGCTACCTTCCAAAAAAAAAAAGGGAGATAACAAATTAACAAAATGCCTCCAAAAAAACTCCTAATTCCACCAAAGCTGATCAATGGGGCATGGATGAGGAGAAACTCAAAAACAAAGGAACAGAATAATATAAGGTGATTAAAAAGTAAATAACAACAAAACAAGTCAGTAAGGTACTGAGCAACCTGAAACAGGATATAACAGATAACAGACTTAAAAAGCAAAAGGAGGAAAAGAAAGTGCTCTAAAGAATATAACTGCATTTATGTTTAAGTGTGTAAGATTGATAACCATGCTGCTAAGTTTTAACTGGATCATTGAACAGAACTGTTTGCAGCCTCACTGTTTAAATATACACTTTGCATGCTTTAATTTTGTAACTTGAACAACTATAAGAAGACAATATGTAATTTATCAACTAGTGATTTCTTACTTTTTTTTCTGAAATTCTATACCCCTTTATCTGTTTTGCTTTTTTCTCTTTAAATAAAATTTTAAAAAAAGAAAAAAAGGTTAGTTATATAAATTACAAAGCAATATTGATAAATTTTCATCCCAAATTACTTTAAATCCCCTTGCTATATCCTGTCTTTTGAAGGTATCATTTAGTCAGGAATCATTTTATCACAACATATACAGGTCATGTAGAAAACACTGGTTCATTTAATTATAAAGGTCTGCCAAATGTTAACAAATTTTATAACTCAGTATCAAAAATTCATATCGATCATATTACCTCTGACTTTATTAGCTTGGTCTTTAAGTACTATGCAAGTGCCAAATACAATAACTGGTATGAATTTTTTAAATTATAATTTTTATCATAAATTCAAATTGTATTAATAACATCAAATACTGTCAGTTGTCCCTTGTAGAGACAAATTTATTTTGTTCAAGAACATGTCTCCCAAATACCCAAACCTGAATGCTCATAGTTTTTTCTCTCAGCTGTTCAGTAAAAATTGTGTCTATGGAAAAGTAAAACTGCTAGACTAGCTCACAGCCAATCACTCCCCTGCCTTTCCTGGAGACACTTATTGTATTATGACATGTAGCAAACATGCTCTATCTGAATATCTCATTTTATAATACAGAGTATAAGAAAGAAAAAATAGTGGTCAAAATTTGAGGTTAATATCATTAACAACTTTTCCTGTTCTATCATTTATTCCTTCAGTAAAGTTGATATTTTTTCCTTCTTTTCTGCATATTCACAGTGTTAAAGTTCAGTGACTGGCACAATTTGGAACCATTATCTTAATCCACAATGAACCAAAAGTTTAATGCAACACTTTAATTTTGTAAGGTCAAGAAAAATGTCAACAGAGTACAAAAGATAGATATCATCTCAGTGTTAAAAAAAGCTAGTTGACTTTAAAACTCCCCTACAAAAGTCTTAGGAAAAATTGCATTTCTCTCTCCTCCTCCTCCTTCCGTTACTAGGTTCTAGGGTGCTGGAGTCTTCTTCTGGAAGTGGTTTCTAGGTTCTACCTGTCTACCTGAGCAAAGAGTTGGTCAAGACAAGCACCAAGGGTAGCAAGGTTTTACATTTATTACAGGTAGAAAAAGAAACAAGCCCTGCAGGGTGAGTTTGAGACAGATAAAAGCAAGAGAAAAAAGTACACTCCGCACTGCAAGAGTGAACTACCATGAAGAACACAGTGGCTGACAGCTCAATGGCCACGGTCCTTTGTGCATTACCCATTTGTCATGTCCAGGCCATGCTATAACACCTGTTCCAGCTCTGTGAGAAGTCTCCATGCAGGGCTTTGGAAACTGTTCTGCCCATGTTTCCTGGGATTTTGTAATTAACAGATCAGGCCTACTTTCCCAGCCAGCTTTAACCAATCCCTAATCTGTCTCCCTTCTACCTGTGCTTCATGGAACATACTTTGAGGTAATCTGCACTATGTTTACTCAGTCATCATTAGTTTCTAGCGTCAAAAAACAGGGAGAGTAAATTTCAAAAATATTGTACAGTTATACCTCATGTTTGAAAATAATTCAATGTATCTTAATTTTAGAGTAATATTTGCTCTAATTAACAGAAACTAATCTCAACTAATATAATGTGGGTAATATTACATGCGAATAAAACTACTTGTACATGTAAATATGTAATATTACATGCAAATATTACATACAAATACAACAGAGAAACAAGACAGAAAAGAAAGGAAAATCTGAGATTTAGTAAAAAAGAAATGTAATACTGGCACCTTATTAAGAAAAGTATTTTTGTTATTCTCAGATATTAAAGGCATCCTTATACCCAAATATACACGCATGTAGATGAATCTAAATGTACAATTAGATGTTTATTTAAGATTGCATACAAAGTTGTATATAATTCTTCCCAGTATGTGAAATGAATTTTTTCCAAGGAACTCTTTTTGGCCTTTACCATTTGCACTTTAGAACATGATTTAAAGACAGTTTTCAAAGAGGCAATTAATGTTAAATTAGGTACTGGGTGGATCCAAATCCAATATGACTGTCTGACTTACTAGAAGAGATTCGAATGCAGACACACACACAGAGAGACCATATGAGGTCAGAGAGAAGACAGCCAACATACAAACTAACAGGAGAGGTCTTGGAAAAACTCAAACCAGTTGACGCCTAAGTCTTGGCGTTTTAGCCTCCAGAATTGAGAGAAAATGAATGTCTGCTGTTAAAGCTACTGGGAATAGTACTTGTTATGGCAGACAGTTCTAGAAAGCAACATAGAGAAGGTAATTGAATGGAATAGGTTACATAGACATTTTATTATGAGCTTTGTGATCATAATAGAGACTAATTAAGGAAAGATGTGAATAACACTGAAACTTCAAGTTATAAAACTTCCAAACTCCAAACTGCAATTGGAACTCTTGGAACATGAAAACTTCTTCCTTGGGGAAATAAACGAGTCCTTCCACACGTGTTCCTTGCGTAGCTCTGCCCTGTTCAACTGTCAATGAAAATTCAGCCAGAAATATGTGATGGCTTTCTGTTACTTATTGTTTCTTTACCATATGTCGTGATCTCTGAGTCATGTAGAATGAGCCCATGTGCTTAAACACACCACCCTGCCTTAGCTCATTTGTTAATTTATTTCTTTATTCATTTTCTCACTCACTGAATAGTTGGATATCGCCATCTTGTTAGAAAACTAGAATTAAAAGGTAGCTCTATATCCCGGCAATTTATCTTAAAACAAGTAGTTCCTATGCTTTTAAAGTTTAGACTCTATTCAGAGAACACATAAGATAAAAATATCTATATCATATTTATATCTATACATATATAATAAACTATGCATATAATGAAATCCAAGTGAGGATTGTTGCTTTATTTAGAGAAGCTTCTCTGAAGAAATGAGTCAAGACCAACCTGAAAAGAAGTAAAGGTCCAAATCGTTCTGAAAGGATTATATTTAATTTGAAGAAACAGAAAATGCAAAGGCTCTGGGGTAGGTCTGGTGGAAGAAGTTCTCCACACCCAGATGGAAATATGTAAAAATGAGAACAATGAGAGAGTAGAGAAGCTGAGTGATGGCTTTGGTGATTTTTAAAGCCAATACGTGACTTTTACTCTCAGTAATATAGGAAATCATAATGCAGAGGAATGACCTGACCTAACCTTCCATTCTTAGACCCCTTATACTGCCATTTAGAGAATTATGAGAGATGAGCTAGACCAGTTAGGAGAGTCTTGGTAACAACTGAGCCAAGAAAAATGATGGCTTTCTGCTCATGCCATATCATAAGAGTCATTCTACACCCTTTTGAAAGCACATTCTTGTTGGTTTCTTTTAAAAAATTATTATATAATCATTCCACCTTGTGCACAGATATCAAAATGTCATAGTCTTTTCTAGAGATGTATATAATTATTTGTCAACTTAAAATATTAATTTTAAAAATAAATGAATAACTCAACATTCAAAACATTATTGTGATTCACTAGGCTTGAGGTGAAATTCAGCAACTTATGTACTTAATAAATTTCTCATGTGATTCTTCTTCTCAGGAAAATTTGAAAGTACAGGCTCAGAGAAAGTGTAGGAGAAGGCTTAAGATTCTGAGTCAGTATTTCTAAGGCCAAAGAGACAGGAGTAGACATCGGGTAAGTTACAAGGAACAAAGCTAAGGCAGACACCAACAATTGGAGCTATACCATCTTCAGAGCAGGCCATGGAGAATGGATTACCTCCTGGAAGAACAAATGTTGGAGGACCACCAGGAAAGACAGTTTTCCATACCGTGCTAAATATGAATACCTTCCAGTCCACCAGACCACCAGTCCCCAGTGTGTTTGGCAGCAGGGACCAATTTCTTGGAAGATAATTTTTCCACAGACCAAGGATGAGGGAGTGGGGGTGGTTTGGGGAAAGAGTCAAAGAAATGCATCATCTAGGTCCCCGGCATGCATAGTTTACCTACCTTCTTTTACAACCTACTGTCTTGAGGATAAGCTTAGGGAATGGAGTAGGTCTGTGAACACAGGTGAAGCTTGACTTGCTAGTGCATCACACGCCTACTGCTGTGCAGTGCAGTTAACAGCCCGCCAGCTGTATTGACTTCCACCCCAGCCTATCTCCCTCCCACCCTGCTTACTGTCTGTCCTTACTACAAGGCTGAGTGAATGGGAAAGGCTGAGGGTCTTGCAAAAATTAAGTTATATAGCATTTGGTTGAAAAATGCTGGCTGTGAGGTTGTTTCCAGATTAACATTGGAGTCGGTAAACTGACTAAGAAAGATTCGGGCAGGTGTGGTAGCACAGGCCTACAATCCCAGGGCTCTGGAGGCTGAGCCATGAGGATAGTAAGTCTGAGTCCAGTCTGGGCTATTTAAGGAGACCCTGTTTCAAAATCAAATCAAATCATATCAAATAAATGCAGGACTGAGCATATAGCTCAGTGTACAAGCCTGGGGTTCGATACCTAGCACCATTTAAAAAAAAAAAAAAAACCTTGCCCTCAACAATGAGGATGCATATCAAGGTACACCAAGTAAAAAAATTTACATTGGGACCACACTGGGGCCAACCTTCCAAAATATGTATATATATATATATATATATATATATATATATATATATTCACATAGTAAATACATAGAGCATTCTATATTGCTAAGAAACTTCCTGAACATTGAGCACATGATGATAAGACAAAAATTTCTTGCTTTTCCAGAGTCTTACATGCTGATGGGAGGATGGAAAATTAACAAGTAAAAATTTTAAAAAACAGTGTAATTTCAAATGGTCATGTGTGACATGAAAAAAATAAAGTATGATCCTGAAATAGCAATGACATTAGTAAAAAACTTGTGAAATTTGAATGAAGTCTTCAGTTTGGCCAATAGTATTGTACTTGTTAGTTTTCTGTTCATAATTATGGTTATGCAGGAGGTTAACATTAGAGGAAGGGGGGTAATGGATGTAGGGGAACACTTTGTACTCTTCTCGAAATTTTGCTCCAAGTCTAAAATTAGTTCAAAATAAAAATTGAAAAAAAATAAACATAGAAGAATAAGAAGGAAAAAGAAACTGCTGAGTGCTAGAGGGGACTTTTTAAATAGGGTGGCCAGAGATCACTGCTCTGAGATGGTGTTTGAGCTTCAACACACAAAGGGTAAGGGAGAAAGTGCTCCCATGGGAGGCAGCAGTAAAAGCAAAGGCCAGGAGGTAAAAATGAACACTGCAGATTCAAGGAAAGGAATCAGGCCTTTGTTGGTGAAGTCAGGAGAAAAGTAGAGAACAGGTCATGAAAGAAGTAAATAATCCCCATCTGGTCATATTTTGCTGAAAAGAAATGTGTTCTTTGTTTTGGAAGTCATTAGAAGTTTTCAAGGAAGAGAATAATATAATGATATTTATATAATTGTTATATATATCAAATGGAGACAAAATGGAATGAGACAAGAACAGAAGCCAGGAAATTAAATGAGTGACTACTGTAAAAAAAAAAATCCACATTCATGGGGAAAGAAGTTGAAGTAAAACATGGTAATCAGGGCAGATAGGATGATTCTAAGGATCAGCACTGAAAAACCCAACAGGATATGCTGACTGCTTGGCATTTAGGCCTGAGGAGAAGCGAGGAAATGGGATCGAGCCCTAGAAGTCTGCCCTGACCTTCACTGTGTGACAGCCCAGCAAGTGGTTGGTGCGTTCACAATGTGTCTGCAGTGCAGACTTGGTTTGTGCTCAGAGACTGAACTCAGTCCTTTTGTACTGACTTACGGCTTCAGCTCCTCCTCCCAACTCTTTTTTTAAATTTACTTTGAGACAAGGTCTTATTAATTTACTAAACTGCTCAGATGAGGCTCCAAATTACCATTCTCCTGCCTCACCCTCCAGGAGTGCAAGGACTGGAGGTGTGTGCTGATGCCCAGTGAGTTTAAATGGTATGAAATACCTTAGAAGAGATCACTGCAATGTATTTATTTAGCTACGAACAGTGAGTTTCTTTTTCCTTTCTGTGATATTTATATAATCCAATTATATAGATGACAAATTTTCCTACATCATAAAATGTGTGTGGTTTACATGTTGAGCAATCTGATTCTCGCATCATCCCTTTCTTACACTTGTCACTTCCTCAGATGGTACACAAAGAATCAATCCCTGACAATCTGCAAATAACATAGAGCTGAATTACTATTGCAAAGGGAACTCAGAAAAGAAAACCCATGTAGTATATTGTACTGCAGCAAAGCCCCAAATGTCACTGTGAAGGAGTCACCCTTGGCAAGGCTCTTCCACCCTATAGCTAAATATTTTCTCTCTTTCCTTTATAAAATACTGGGTTTTTTCTCTGCATTACCCAGAAATTCAGACTACCCTTTTTGGAAAAAAAAAACTGGATGGATTATCACTCCCTGAGCTTGCTTTTTGGGAATATCATCTTCCCTGCAACCTACTGGCCAACGGTCCCTTCCAAACTCATAGATCATTTTGCATGATAGACACAATTTCCGCCAGGTCACCATTGTCACAAGATGGTAGCCAGACCATCCTACTGGAATATGAAGTGGGGTAGGGTATTACGATCTTCTCTAAGCAGAGAGTCCAGGTTTATATATAAGCACCAAAGAAACAGTCACTTTTTAAAAAACTATCAGGATTAATTGCATCCTAAGAGAAATATTCTCTACTAGATCATCTTATTTTCTATACCTAAGGTAACCTGTGGGATAGTCCATGTTGCATACACAGTTGCTTTCAACATATTTTGAAAATTGCATCTTGAAGAGAAAGGTTCCTCCATCTAAGAATGACAGGAGTCTCAAAATGATCTCTGAGAGCCTCAGAATAGATAAGGTTCCTTGAACAATGAAAGAGCTGCATCCTGAATAAAGGAACACCAGACAAATTGTGTCTTAAAACAAGATAATATCAAGAAATCACCAACATCTGTGACCTTCACTTCAATCAGACACTGCTTTGCATTTCAAGTGGAGTGTATTTAATCAACAAAGTATTTCCAGGAGGCTGACACTTTTTGTAGCAATGCTATTATCATCCTTGAGTAATATTTTTTAAATCTTTTATTTTAGAGAGGAAAAAGCAATGATGCAAATTTCAAAACAAAATAGGAGGAGAGTAACAATCATTAATATGTTGCATATTTTTGTCATCAAAGTAGCTGCTCAGATGATAAGATAGAGCCATGAAAAATTGGTCAAACATAAGCACAAAGTTTCTTTTCAATGAACTAATAGAAATTAGTAGTTTAACTCTCTTGTGTATATATATTTTTTATTTTCGCTTCCTTCTTTTCTCTTTCCCCTCGTCCCAATTTAACTTTCATCCCATTTTGAACAGTTTCTCCCTATTTCCCATCTATTACATATATTGGATCTTATTTACTCTTTCAGCCTCTACACTAGGAAGACAACATGATATTTGCACTTGTGTGTCTGGTTTATTTCACTTATGAGCAGGGTCTCAAATTGCATCCATCTATCTATAAGTCTCAAATTTATTCTTTATGGCTGGGTAGTATTCTGTTGCATAAAAATACCATATCTTTTTATCCATTCCTTGGTTGAGGTTGTTTCCACGATTTAGCTATTACAACTTGCACTGCTATAAAGATGAATGCACATATATTGCTATGGTATGGTGTTTTTAATTCTTCTGGGAAAATAACCAGATCAAATGGGACCTCAACTATAGATGTGAGTAAGTTCTAGACTGATTTCCATAGTGGTTTTACCAGTCTACACCGGTCTACACCGACAATGGAGAGTTTCCTTTTTCCACACAACCCCTCCAGCATTTGTTTTGGTGGATTTCTGGATGCCAATCATTTTTTCTTGGATGAGATGAAATCTGACAGTTTTTTTAAAAGTGACTATTTCTTTGGTGCTCATATATAAAACCTTATTGTTTTAATTAAAATCTCTCAAATGATCAGTGATGTTGAACATTTATTTGCCATTTGTATTTCTTTTTTAATTTTTTTTTAATTTTAAAGAGAATAAAACAAAAGAGGACAGATCTAAGCAGATCAGAACAGGACAACGTAAGCAATGCAGCACTTCACAACAAGACAATTGGATATTAACAGTAGCTGCCATAATGTCTCTTTCTTTGAAATAGTTGAGCTTAGCTTTACACACAATAATGTCAAACATAACAAAATAGAACAAAACCACTCAAGAGAATGAAAGTATTGCAAGGCATTCTGAACCAAATAACCAAAGATGAACAATGACTACTATATTATCTCATTTTCCATAAAAAATTATTTATACTATCATGCATATTAAAATCCAATAAGACACAACATGATAGAACCAATGGTAACAGAAAAACAAGAACATGGTAGGACTGCAGAGCAAGATGATATTAAATCAACAATGGCTGCCATATTTTCTTTTCTTCAAAGTAACTATTCATATGATCGCATATATTAAGATCAAACAAAACAGAATAAAGCCATTTGTATTTCTTCATCTAAGAAATGTGTATTCATCTGAGATGACAATTTTTGGACTAGGTCTTTTGAATTTTGGGGGTCTGATTTTTTTTTTTATTCTCTATAGGTTCTAGACAGAAGTCCTTTTTCTGTGGGCAACTGTCTGTAACTTTTCCCCAATACGTGGGTTGTCTTTTTATCTGTCAGTGATTTTTTTTTTGTTGTATATCTTTTAAATAAAGTGAGATCCCATTGGTTGATTCTTTGTAATTTTCCTTGAAGTCTGAGTTTTTTTCATGAAATCTCTGCCTACACCTGTGTCTTAAAGAATTCTACCTATTTTCTCTTCCAATAAAGTTAGTATTTGTATTTTGATATTTAGATCTTTGGTCCATTTTGACTTTAGTTTATTGTAGTGTGAGAGACATGGGTCTAGTTTTAGTCTTTGGCATGTAGAAGACCAGTTTTTCCAGCACCATTTATTAAAGAGGCTATTTTCCTTCCAGTGAACATGTCTTATCCCTTCCTCAAAGATAAGGTGGCTGTGTGTGTTTGTAGTTATGTCTGCATCTTCTAGTCTGTTCCACTCATTAAGTCTTTTTTTTTTACAGTACCATGCTGATGTTATTACCCTACCATTGTAGTATAATTTCAAGTCAGGCATTGTGATGCCTCTTGCCTTGCCTTGGTTGCCCAGAACGTCTTTTTCTGTTCTAGGTCTTTTCTGGTTCTAGATGAATTTTAGCAGTGTTTTTTCCAATTCAGTGAGGTTTGTTAATGGTATTTGATTGGGAATGCACTGAATCTGTACAACAATTTTGGGAGTATAGTCATTTTCACTACATTGGTTCTTCTTATCAAGGAACAAGAGATTAACTTTCCATTTTATGATTTCCTCTTCCAAATCCTTTTTGGGAGGACTGTAATTTACAATGTACAGATATTTTCCTTCCTTTGTAGATTGATTCCTCAACATTTCATTTTTTGAATTCTATTGTGAGCAGTGTGGTTTCTCTAATTTCATTCTCAGTGGGGTTTTTTGTGTACAGGAATGCCATTTATTTTTGAGTGTTGACTTTGTATCCAGCTAAATCATTGAATTCTTATTAAATCTAGAAGTCTTTTTATGGAGTCTTTGGGTCTTCTATGTAGCATACCATGTCATCTGCAAATAATGATAATTTAACTTCTTACCTTCCTATCCTTATTTATTTCTCTCTTCTCTAACTGCTCCAGCTGTTATTTCTAGAACTGTATTGAAAAGGAGTGTTGATGGTGGATATCTTTGTCTTGTTCCTGATTTTAGAGTGCAATTTTTTAGTTTTTGTCCACTTAGTATGATGTTGGCAGTTGGTTTGTAATAGATGACTTCTATCAGATTGAGGTAAAGACCATTTATTCTGGTTTTTATATGGTTTTTATCATGAATATGTGTTGGACTTGTCAAAAGCTTTTTCTGCATCTATTGAAACTATACTGTGTATTTGTCTTTTGTTCTGTTGATATTGTGTATTACATTTATTGATTTGCATACATTGAACCACCCTTGCATTCCTGGGATGAATTCCACTTGTTCATGTTATATAGTCTTCTTGATGATTTGATGCATTCTGTTTGTTAGTGTCTTTTTGAGAATATTTGCTTCTATGTTCTTAAAAGTAGATTGCCCTGTAGTTCTCTTTTTTGGTTGGGTATTTCTTTGGTTTTGATACCAGGATAATAGTTGCCTCCAAGAGTGAGTTAGGGAGTGCTGTTTTCCTTTCAGTTTCATTAAGGAGTTTGAGGAGTATTGACATTAAATCTTCTCTACATTTCTTGTAGAATTCAGCAGTGAATTCATCAATACCTGGGCTTTTCTTTGTTGATAAGCTTTTAATTATGTTTCCAATCTCACTAACCGACATTAGGTTATTTAGAACTTTTGTATATTCTTGACTCAGTTTTGATAATTCACATGTACCTAGGAATTTGTTCATTTATTCTGTATTTATCATATAAGAGTAAAGATTTTTAGAGAAAAAAAGCAAAACAGAAAAAAGGGGAGAAATAATACAGAATTTCAAAAAAATAACGGTAAGAAATCACTAGTTAAAAAAATTACTAGTTGATAAGTTACATATATTTATCTTAGAAGTAGTTGTTCAAGTTACAAATCAAAGCATTAAAAATGGACAAACCATAAACTTTTTTAAAGTAGTGATTGAAGATATTCCGTAATTTCTAGAGAATCCATAGTGATTTCACCTTTTCATTTCTCAATGCATGAATTTTAGTCTTTTCTTTCCTTTTTTGATAAGATTAGCTAAGGAAATATCAATTGTATTTGTTCTTTCAAGGAAACTACTCTTCAATTCATTAATTCTTTGTATTATTTTCTTACTCTCTATTGCATTAATTTGTGCTCTGATCTTTACAATTTCCTCTGTTGTATGGGTTTTGGGCTTGTCTTGCTCTTCTTTTTTCTAGAAACCAGAGTGCAACATTAGGTCTTTTATTTGTGCTTGTTCTGTTTTCCTGATGTGGCAACTCACTGTTATAAATTTCCCTCTTAGGAATGCTTTCATTATGTCCTACAAGTTCAAGTATATTGTATCTGTATTTATTGAGCTGTAAATGTCATTTAATTTCTTCTGTGACCCATTGGTTTTTCAGGAAGGTGTTACTTAATTTCCATATGTTTATGGACTTTTTGAGGTTTTTTGCCATTAATCTCCAATTTCATTGCACTATGGTCAGATAATATGCATGGAATAATTTCAACTCCTTTGAATTCACTTAAGCATGTTCTGTAGGCTAGTATATGGTCTATGGTAGCAAACATCTCATGTGCTCTTGAGAAGAATACATATTCTGGTTACATTACATAGAACATTCTGAAAATACTACATCTATTTGTTCATAGGTTTTGTTCAGTTCTAATTTTTTGTCTAGTTGCTCTATCTCTTTGTGACCATAGTGTATTAAGAGTCCCCATTACAATTGTGTTCTTTATTTGATTTTTCATGTCTATTAATATTTCTCTTATATAGTTGAGTGCTCTCATATTTGGTGCATACATATTTATGATTGTCATCTCTTTCTTCTGAAATTTTCCCTAGCAAGTATGTAGTGACCTTTTTTTATCTCTTTTGAACATTTTTGGTTTGAAGTTCACATTGTCTACAAACAGAAGCCTTGATTTTTTCTAGGTTCCTGTTATAAGGAAGATTGTTTTTCATCCACTAACATTCAGTCTATGAATTTCTTTTTGAGTTAAATGTGTTTCTTGTGTACAACATATTGCTGAACATTTTTTCTTGATCCATTCTGTCAGTCTGTTTCTTTTGGTTGGTGAATTGAGAACATGTAAATGAATTGTTATAACTGATATGTACTGGCTCATTTTGTCATGATATTTTCCTCCTGTTGGTTCCCTGCTTTTCACCTGTTTAACTGCTTGCCCTCTTTGGTGGTTTCTTTTTGTTGCTGTTCTTGGAATTGCAGTCATTTTTATCTCTGTCTAGAATATCTCTCAGTACTCTTTGTAGGGTTGTTTTGATGGTCATGAATTTTTTCAGTTGTTCTTTGTCATAGAAGTATCTTACTTCTACATTACTTTTGAAAGATAGTTTTACAGGGTGTATCAATCTAGTTGGAAGTTGTTTTGTTTTAGGACAGGAAATTCTTCACTCCAAGCTTTTCTTGAATTGAGCATTTGTATTGAGAAGTCTGTCATGATTCTGTTAGGCTTTCCTTTATTAGTGATTTTTTTTGTCTTTTTGAGACAGGGTCTTTCTATGCAGTTCAGGCTGGCCTTGAGCTCACTTTGTAGCCCAGGTTGGTCTCGAACTCGCAACAATCCTCCTGGCTCAGCCTCCCAAGTGCTGGGATTACAGGTGTGAGCCACCACACCCGGTGATTTTTTTCTTTTTTCCAACAGTTTTTAATACTCTAGTCTTTTTAATTTTATTTTAAAGAGGATAAAATAGAATCAAACCAGTCAAAACAAACCAATGTAAGAGACATGGGACTTCAAAACATGAAATCAACATCAGTTACCATAAAGCTTCTTGATGTATTCAAAATAGCTGCAGATAACTTCAGTAAAAATCAAACAGTACAGAACAGAAACAATAAAAATAAAACAATGAATGCAATAAAGGACTTCAAATTATGCCAATAATAAATACAAAATTGCTACCATAATATTCTTGCTATCTTTGAAATAGCTGCTCCTGCCATGAGATTTTACATAAACAAAAGAAACTAAAACCCAACCCAACAAAACAATGGAAGTGATATAGGACTTCCAAAACAAAATCATAGGGAAACAACAATGACTGCAGCCCTCAGAAGGAGATCCCCACCCCCAGATGCCACACTGTGTACTGCTATCCTCTGAACTTATGATCAGACCACTGGCAATGTTAGTGAAGCACCAAAGCACCACAGGCATCCAATTCAATTGCATTTCACCTCGATATCACAGTCTGTGTTTCTCTGGATAAGCTGTTCCCTTATGGGGTGGAAGGGGAGACTGGTACTTCTTATTTTCCAGCCCACACCCCAGAAGAGGCTGGGGTCTGTCTGTCTCAGTCCAGCAGTGGCCCACACATGGTGCTGGCTCCCAGACTGGGCTTGCTGCCTGGTGTGGCCTTCTTCTCTCTATCTCTAGTCCACAAATGGCCTATTCTTGAGCTGAATTTCTGGAATCTTGATTATTATATGTCTTGATGCAATTTTATTTTGGTCATAGATGTTTGAAATTCTCTATGTGAATGTCAAATTCTTTATCCAAGCTTGGGAAATTTTCTGCCATTATTTCTGTTGAGGAATATTTCTTTTCTTGTGGCATTTGCAGTCTCCACCTTTCACATTGGCCCCAAACAATCTTATTTTACTCTCCTTTGCTTCATTTTATAGCTGTTCGGTTGATTTTTCATGGTCTCTTGCTATTTTTAAGATATCTTTCTTCTCACTATCACTACCTGAAATTCTGTATTCAAGATCTACTATTCTATCCTCTGCTTCAATCTGTTGCATATACTTTCAGTGGAGTTTTCACTCTCTTGTATTTCCATTTGGATCTGTTTCATGATTTTATTTCTTTCCTGTGTTGGGCATTTTTTTTGTTTCCATAATTTTTCTGTTTATGTATATTTTTATCTATGTCTTCTCTAATATCTTTGATTTTAAGCATCATTTCTATTTTGTACATGAGAGATTGTTTTTCTCTATAGATTTTTCCACTTGTTTCTTTCATTTCTGTTGCTATCATTTCAGAAAGTTCCAGTATTTGGCTTCCAATTTTGTCTATCACATTGTGTTCCTGGCTTGTTCTGGGTGGACTGGGAGTCTGAGGTTGCATTTTGTTTCTGCCTCTTGTCATTTTATATTTTCTATTTCTTATTTTATTTTGTGTTCTATATTGAGCTTGACAATATCTTATGATAGATGGCTGTATCACTAGTATTGAGGCTTCCCTAGTAGAGATCTGTAGTTCAGGGATGTCCTCTAGATGTAGGTGGTTTTTTATAGCTTCCCAAGGACCTACCTTCTCAATTTGTAAATGATGCAAGGTTACTACTATCTGGCTCAACACCCACTCCTTTGGTACTGGGCTGTGGTGATGATAATGACCCCATACAATCACAATGCTATCGAACAGGGGAGAAAAACTGATTATAACATGTATGGCACCTTGTCTAAAGCAGGAAAGTTAGTAATATCAATAGCTTGAAGTACAGCTTGACTACTGAAAACCTACAGTAACCATTAAGCTGCTACCTCTGACCACAGAAACAAATTTTAAAGGTATATGACAAAATCAAGCATATACCATGTGTACTTGTGCAATGGTCTTCCCCTTAGTGGAGTGATTTTACCCTTCTGCAAGGGCCTTAGGAGGTTAAGATGGGCAGGGTACAGGCTAAAGTGATGAGGAGAATATAGTAGAGTCAAGACTGAAGGTCAAAGGAAGATCAACCAAGCTTTGGGGAACTGGAGGGCATAGGAGGGAAAGATGAAGTAGTGTGAAGGTGTAATCAGAAAGAGAAGAGACAATGTTTACCCACTTGAAAGTTTAAATTCAAGCAGTAGTTGAGGAAAAAGAGAAAAAAGAGCAGCAGAAGAAAACAAAAAAGAAAGGTAGGGGGAAGAAAAGAAAGAAGAAACGAAACTGAGAAAGAGTGGAGAGGAAAAAATACAAAAACCTCACAAAATACAAAACAAAACAGGATGACATCCAACAAAACAGGAAAGGGATAACCAATCAGACAAATAATGGAGAATAAAGTAGTAAAACACTTCTGGTGCTTATAGTTCTGTAATGATGTCCTTGTCAGATCCCAGAAATGTGCTGTGTACTCCAGCCCAGTTTGCCATGGGAACTGTATGGGGTACGGAGTTGATCTTAGCCTCTGGATATGGGGGCTGGGACTGGTCTTCTGTTACTAGAGATCTCCAGAGTCCAACTACTGGCTCCTGTCTGCTGCTTGACACTTCTAAGCTGCTGCTTTCACTGATTGCTCCACCCTCCAAAGGCGTGTTTTTGCCCACATGCCTGGACCCAGCTGTCCTCACACCTGAGTTATATGATGAATATGAGGTACTATGGCTTTTCTCAAATGTCTCCCAAAGGACTCATGAGTTCAGAGGTAGGTTTTTGATGATAATGAGATCATAGGGATGACGAAGTCATCACAGATTAATTCATTAAAGAATTGATAGCTGATTGTGTTGTTGGGAGTTGGGTCCTGGTGGAAATAGGCAGGTTAGGAGAATACAACTTACAAAAACATATAATTGACATCAACAGCTCCTCTTTCTCTCTGGCTTTTGTTCTTCCTGTTTCTTGGCTGTCATCAGAGGAGGAACTTGCCTGTGTCACACCTTTCCACATGATGTTTCTAACTTGAAGTCTATGAGCTATTGGCTGAATGGACTTTCCTGAGTTAAATTGCCTATGTGAGGTATTTTGTCCAAGGAAAGAATGGTCCCTAACACAAGAAGTTTCCTGAATTTCTGTGGCTCATCAAAAATGGGAGGAGAATAGGGAAAATTTTAATGAAAAAAAGGACAAATACAAATAAATTTTAATTTGCTATGGGGTCACAGGTTATAGATACAGAAGTAGACATAAGTCTCAATTTAGACATGACCTGTCCTGTAAAAGAGGAAGCTATTGATATGGCACTTTCACTGATACATAGACACATGATGATCATTAATTCAGGGGCAGAGAACAAAGCAGGTATGACTAGGATTCCTCTGCTAATACAAAAAAGGCAAAATCTGAAAAACCATTTAAGACTGGGATGAAGGTGTATCCACTGCTAAAAGAAGCTATTTGGATATGTGTGATACTGAAGAAGAAAAAAAAAAGATTGAGTCACCCAAGTGAGACAGAGAAAGGGATAGTGGCTTCCTAAAAAGAAAAATACATCAGGACCTAAAGTGTGATAGTAGCCATGCAAGCAGAAAGGGGCATACACTGGACACCTTGTTTATAGTTAACAGCCCCACTTTCCATCACAGCTCTGCAACTGACTTACCTTCAGTAAGATTTCTAATTTAACTGAGACATGGGTTTTGCAATTGGAAAATGACCATAGTAATTACATCTATTTTTTATATTTATCTGACAAATAAATGAGGAAGTTAGGTACACACACAGCCCTGAACACATTCCAAGAGTTCAGTAACTGATGACGCCCTTCTGCTTCCCACCCTTTCTTACCAACTGTCACAACTATAGATGTCTGCTGCTCCCAAATTTTTGAAAGAGAACAAAACATGATATCATTCTAGAGACTCTGGGACAGTCATCAGGAGAAAGCAATGTCACACACTTCATGGTCTCTAATAAAAGCCTCTTTTCCAGATAAAAGCTCCGCCATTTGCCTTGGTTCCTATAATATCTGGGGAACTGCAAAATATTTCTTCTCCTAGTATCTCTCCTACAACTTACATTTTTGATGATCCTTTTCTCTAGTTTGTATTTTTGTTGTGTATTTTCTGATCTCTATTAGCTCATCTAGAAACATGTTTCCTAAGAAATTCTAGTTTTTGAGGTGAGTCAAATAAAAAGTATAAAATCCCTCAAAAGAAATAGCAATTATGGCTCCTGCAGAATCCCAGCACATGGAAAGGGACTTTGAGCCTGCTCACAGGTGGTAAGACCACATGCAGCATCACAGACCACCACAGGTGCACACAGGGATGGGGGCCAAAATGGACCACAACCAGCGACCACCAAGCAGTCAGCGGGACCCAGATTCCAGCCTCAGACCCTGACCACGCAATCTGGCAGAATCCCAGCACATGGACAAAACGTGGAATTTAGCTCCCAGGTGGCAAACCTTGGACTACAGCAGATTAACTGTGACGGTGTGGTGAGTATGCCCCTAAAATACAGTTGTACAATGGGTAGATTGGGCCAGTAGTAAAGCCCCCTCCAACTAACTATAAGACATTGGTGAGTCTGAAAAGAGTGTGGGTGACCACCTCCTACACACAGAAAACATCGGGCAGAGTGAAAATGACAAAATAAAAAAGCAAAATGCAGTCTCAAACATCTAGTCCACCAGAAGCAAGTGTGGGAGATATTGAAATAGAGGACCCCAAAAGTAACACACCGGGAACCTCTGAAAAGATAGGGAGCAAAATAAAAAAAACTCCATGAGGCTATAGAGGAAATCAAATTAGAAATACTCTCCCATGTAAAGATAGAAATACCAACCTTAGTAAAGGAGTTGCTGAGCGCAACTAAAGAAGAAATTGAGAAAAAAGTACAGGGGCATGGGAAACTGATTGAAACCTTGAATGAACAATATAGAAAACATGCAAAATTCATGAAACAAACTGAAAGAGACATCCAAGAGACAAGAAATTCTATTCAAAGCTTGCAAAACCGATTAAATGAAGCTGAGGATAGGATTTCGGACCTTGAGGACAGGATTGAAATTAGTGATCATTAAAGGATAGAACTTTAGAAAATAACAAAGCAGCATGAAGTGACAATCCAACAGCTTCAAGATGATGCCAAGAGCGACAATATAAGATTAATAGGCATCAGTGAAGAGGCAGGAGTCAAAGCAAATAACGTAGCCAAAATATTTATAGAAGTAATAGAAGAAAATTTCCCAAACATGGGGAAAGAATTGATATGCAGATAAATGACACATATAGAATGCCAAACAGTCACAATCAACATAAATCCACACCCAGACACATAATAATTAAGATCTCTGACATGGAGCATAAAAACAGAATACTAAAAGGTATTAGAGAAAAGACACAACTCCTGTACCAAAGAAAGTCCATTAAAATCACAGCAGACTTTTCAACACAAATCCTCAAATCAAGAAGAGCTTGGAGTGAAGTATTTCAAGCTTCAGAGAAAACAACTTTCAATCCACACTGATGTACCCAGCAAAGCGTTCATTCAGATTTAATGGAGAAACAAGATACTTCCATGACAAACAACAGCTGAAGAAATTCACGTCCAACAAACCAACCGTAGAAAGAATACTAAAAGACATACTATACAGAGATAAAAATGAAAGAAACCACCAGGTAGGATAAGCAATTAAATAAGGGGAAAAGCAGAAAGCAAACAACTGGAACATAACATGACAAAGTCAGGCCAGTATATATCACTGATATCCATAAATGTAAATGGACTCAGCTCACCTATAAAAAGAAACAGACTGGTAGAATGGATCAAGAAACATGATCACAATACGCTGTATACAAGAAACACATCTGACCCAAAAAGAAACTCATAGTTTAAAAGTCAAAGGATGGAAAACAGTATTCCATGCAACAGGAACCCAGAAAAAAGCAGGGGATACTATTCTAATTGGAAACAATGTGAACTTCAAACCTAAAATAATTAAAAGAGATAAAGAAGGTCACTGCATACCCATTAGTGGCAAAATTCAAGAGGAAGAACTAACAATTATAAATATATATGCACCAAATGCAGCAGCACCCAACTATGTAAGACAGACATTAATGGACATGAAAAACCAAACACACAAGAACACAGTTATAACAGGGGATCTTAGCAGTCCATTGTCACAAAGAGATAGATCAACTAGACAAAAAGTCAGCAAAGAAATAACAGAACTGAATCATACCTGTGTGCAATTGGACTTAGTAGATGTTTACAGAGTGTTCCACCCAAGCACATCAGAATACACATTCTTCTCAGCAGCCAATGGGACATTCTCCAAAATAGACAATGTATTATCCCATAAAACATTCTTAAGTAAATGCAAAGGTATTGAAATCATCCCATGCACAATATCTGACCATAGCACACTGAAATTGGAAATTAATGGCAAAAGAAATTGTAAAACTTGCACAAATACATGGAAATTAAATAACAACCTTTTGAACAACCAGTGGGCTACAGATGAAATTAAAGAAGAAATGAAGCAATATCTACAATTCAATGAAACACAGAAACAACATACTGTAATCTGTGGGATGAATGAAAGTGGTCTTAAGAGGCAAATACATAGCAATAAATTGTCATATCAAGAAAACAGAATGAGCACAAATAAACAACATAAGGCTCCATCTCGAGCTTCAAGAAAAAGAAGAGCAGGCTAAACCAAAACTTATAGAAGAGAGGAAATTGTAAAGATTAGAGCAGAAATCAATGCAATTGAAACAAAAAAAATTCCAAAGAATTAATGAATCAAAAAGCTGATTTTTTGAGAGAATAAATGAAATTGTCAAGCCCCTAGCTAACCTTATCAAGAAAAAGAAAGAAAAAACCCAAATTCACACAATAAGAACTGAAAAGGAGGAAATTACTACAGATCCCATGGAAATTCAAAAGATCATGAACACCTACTTTGAAAATCTCTACTTGCATAGAGTAGAAAACACAGAGCAAATGGACAGATTTCTAAAAACATAGGAGCTACCAAAGCTCAACCAAGAAGATACAGCAATTTTGAACAATCCAATATCAACTATTGAAATTGAAAACGTAATTAAAAACTTACCAACAAAGAAAAGCCCAGGTCCTGATGGATTCACAGCTGAATTCTACAAGAAATTTAGAGATGATTTGATGCCAATATTCCTCAAAATCTTCAATGAAATTGAGAAGAAAGCCATCCTCCCTAAATCATTCCTGGAGGCAAGTATTACTCTGATACCAAAACCAGGGAAAGATCCAACCAAAAAGGAGAACTATAGGCCAATCTCACTAATGAACATTGATGCAAAGATTCTCAATAAAATACTGGCAAATAGAATGCAGCAAATCATCAATAAGATTATACATCATGACCAAGTGGGGTTCATTCCAGGAATGCAAGGATGGTTTAACATACACAACTCAATAAATGTAAAACACCACATCAGCAGAACCAAAAACAAAAATCACATGATCATCTCAATAGACACAGAAAAAGCTTTTGACAAAGTCCAACATATGTTCATGATAAAAAAAAAAAAACCTTCAGAAACTCGGAATACATGGTGTCTACCTCACCCTTATAAAGGCCATCTATGACAAACCAACAGCCAACATTATACTAAATGGACAAAAAGTGAAAGCTTTTACTTTAAAATCAGGAGCAACACAATGATGTCCACTATCACCACTTCTTTTGAATATAGTTCTGGAAACACTAGCCAGGGCAATCAGACAAGAGAGAGAAATAAAAGGAATAAAGATAGGAAAGGAAGAAGTTAAATTGTCATTACTTGCCGATGACATGATACTCTATATACAAGACCCAAAAAACTCCATTAAAAGACTGCTAGAGGTAATAAACAAGTTCAGCAGTGTAGCTGGATACAAAGTCAATGCTCAAAAATCAATAGCATTCCTGTACACAAACAAAAAACTCACCAAGGGAGAAATTATGGAAATATCGCCCTTTAAAATAACATCTAAGAAAATGAAATACTTAGGGATCAACCTAACTAAAAATGTAAAAGACCTATGTGCTGAAAATTATACTACGCTGAAAAAGGAGATTGAAGAAGATATTAGAAAATGGGAGGCTATTCCTTGCTCTTGGCTAGGAAGAACCAACATTGTGAAAATGGCCATACTCCCCAAACTGTTATACAGATTTAATGCAATCCCAATCAAAATACCATTGACATACCTCACAGATCTAGAGAAAACAATCCTAAAGTTCATTTGGAAACAGAAGAAATCTACAATAGCAAAGGCAATTCTGGGCAACAAAGGCAAGGCAGGAGGCATCTCAGTTCCTCACTTGAATCTATACTACAGAGCCACAGTGATAAAATTACATGGTCCTGGCAAAGAAACAGAGCTGAGGATCAATGGAACAGATTAGAAGATGCAAGCACAACTACAAAGACACTCAGCCACCTGACCTTTGACAAAGGGGCTAAGTATGTCCACTGGGAGGACAGCCTCTTTAATAAATGATGTTGCAAAAATTGGCTCTCCACATGCTGAAGACTGAAACTAGATCCATGCCTATCACCATGCACAAAACTAAAGTCTAAATGGGTCAAAGACCTCAACATTAAAACAGAAACACTAAATCTACTGGAAGATAAGGTAGGTAGAAGTCTTCAAGACATAGGGGTAGGCAGAGAATCTATGAACAAAACACAAACACTTCAAAGAATCAACAATTGGGATCTCATATTATTTAAAAGTTTCTGCACTTCAAATGAAATCACCAACATAGTGAAAAGAAAACCCACAAAGTGGGAAAGACTTTTAGCCAGCAACCCCTCAGACAAAGGAATTGTGTCCAGAACATATAAAGAATTGAAAAACATCAAACTCTGCAAATTCAAAGACCTTCTCCAAAAATGGGCATCTGACATGAATACACAGTTCTCAGAGAAAGATATATAAATGGCAAATAAATACATGAAGAAATGTTCACCATCACTGGTCATTCGAGAAATGCAAATTAAAACAACATTGAGATTTTGCCTCACTCCAGAAAGAATAACTGCCATCAAAAAATCAACTGATAACAAATGTTGGCGAGGCTGCAGGGGGAAAAGGAACACTGCTCCACTGTTGGTGGGAATGTAGACTGGTACAACAACTATGGAAATCCATATGGAGAATTCTCAGAAGACTAGGATTGGAAGTTCCATTCAATCCAGCTATTCACCTCCCGGGTATTTTCCCCAAAGAACTGACAAGTTCATATCACAGTGATATATGTGCACCCATGTGCATAGCAGCGCAATTTGTAATAGCTAAATCTTGGAAACAACCAAGGTGCCCATCAACTACAGAGTGGATGAAAAAGATGTGGCATTTTTATACAATGGAATATTACTCAGCTATAAAAAAGGATGATTTTCACACCTTCATAGCCAAATGGAGACAACTTGAGACTATCCTCATTAGTGAAATAAGTAAGAATCATATTTATAAATATCACATTATGTCTCTAGTGTAAAAAGTGATAAGAACTATAAGATAATAAAACCCAAAATGTGTAATTTTTGTTGTAAAAAAGAGAGGAAAAGAAAGTGCTCTAAGGGATATAACTGCATGTATGTTTGAGCATGTAAAATAGATGACCATATTGCTGAATCTTTGTTGGATCTTTGAGCAGAACTGTTTGCAGTCTCACTGCTTGAATGTCTACTTTGTATGCTCTAATTTTGTAACTTGAACAACAATTTCTAAAAGTATGATGTGTAATTTATCAACCAGTGATCTCTTATTGTTTATCCTTTTTTTGAAATTCTGTAATATTTCTACCTTTTTTCTGCTTTTTTCTCTTTAAATAAAAACATTTTTTAAAAAGGAAAAAAAAAACAAAGCAATTATTGTGATACTCCTATGAACATGAGAGCTTACTACATTAAGTTCTAAGAAAGATAAATGTAACCTTAAAAAGACAGAATGTTATATATCTACCTCATTTACTTGTATTCTCCCTACTTAGAAGCACAAATTTTGAATAGAAAAGCTGACATTACAACAAATTGCCGAAAAGGAGCTAATTAAGGCAACATACTAATGCTTTATATCTCCTGAAATTACATTTACTCCCCAGTGCTCCTCAAGATATTATTTCCATTGATGAAATTTAATGAAATAATTAGGCAGTTGATCAAATTATCTAATTCATTTGGGCCTTAAATTTACAGGATATATGTGATCATGTATGCTCTCCTTGAAATAGGAATGCTTAGCCTGCACCTCGAGGAAATGACGGCTTTCTGTTCCCCAACATGTACATCACTATTGCTATTTTTTCAACTCCATATTTCTCCATATCCTACTTTTCAAGCCAAGGAGTGGAAATTAATGTCTGGTAATGTGAATAATCTCAGGCATCTATGGGCATAAAGGAACATGTGTGAGAGCTTTTGTCTTTTGTCTATACAAGGGAGAATGTAAGTGGCACTGGAGGGGTATATTTTTGGAAACAATATTTTTCAGCTTGAGGCATACAGAGAAGTCCATTGGGTCTGCTCAAAAAGTGAGAGATATTAGGAGAAAGGTCACCCACCAACATACACCTTAATTTTTTCTTGAAAATCCACCAAAATGGTGCTGAGACAACACAGAGACAGTAGATTTGATGATGTCTAGAGGAAAGAGACAATAGTAGAAAACCTGATTACAGTACTTTTTAAAAATTTTTATTTTACACAGAATAAAACAAAAGAGGACAAAACAAGGCAGATCAGAAAAGAACAAAGTAAGCAACACAGCACTTCCCAAAAGACAATTGGATATCAACAGTAGCTACCATAATGGCTCTTTCTTTGAAATAGTTGAGCATAGCTTCACACACAATAATATCAAAAATAACAAAACAGTATAAAACCATTAAGAGAATGAAAGTATTACAGGACATTCTGAACAATATAATAGAAAATGAACAATGGCTACTATAATATCTCATTTTCCATAAAAAAATTTTTTATACTATCACACATATTAAAATCCAGTAAGACATAACATGATAGAAGCAATGGTAATAGAAGAACAAAAGCATGGTAGGACTTTAAAGCCAGATGATATTAAATCAGCAATGGCTGCCATAATGTCTTGTTTTCTTCAGAATAGCTGTTCATACCATCACACATAATAAAATCAAACAAAACAGAATAAAACCATTCCAACTGTTGAATGAAAACATTATAAGGCTTCAAAGCAATGTAATGGGGAATCATGATTACTATAAAATCTTTTGTACTCTTATGATTTTTTACACTAGTGGGCTATACAGTATTTATATATGTGAGTTTGATTTATTATGAATATGGTCTCAAGTTGCATCCATTTGTTTATAAATATCTCAGTGTGATCATTCTTTATAGCTGAATAGTACTCCATTGTATAAAAGTACCACAATCTTTTATCTATTCCTCAGTTGATGGGCACTTAGGTTGTTTCCAAGATCTGGCTATTACAAATTGTGCTGCTATAAACATGGGTGCACATATATCACTGTGGTATGATGTTTTCAGTTCTTCTGGGAATATGCCTAGGAGTGGAATAGCTAGGTCAAATGGGACTTCCAATCCCAGCTTTTTGAGGAATCTCCAGACTGACCTCCACAGTGGTTGCACCAATCTACACTCCCACCAACAGCGCAGAAGAGTTCCTTTTTCCCCACAGCCTCTCCAGCATTTGTTGTTGTTAGTTTTGTTGATCCTGGCCATTTTTTCTGGAGTAAGAGGGAATCTCAGTGTAGTTTTAATTTGCATTTCTCTAATGACCATTGATGATGACCATTTTTTCATGTATTTATTTGCCATTCATATTTCTTCATCTGAGAACTAGTGTTCATCTGAGATGTGCATTTTTGGATTGGGTCTTTGAATTCTGAATGTCTGATTTTTTTAAATTTTTTATCAGTTCTAGACAGAAGTCCTTTGTCTGAAGGACAGTTCACTAAGATTTTTTCCCAGTTTGTGTGTTTTCTTTTCACTATGCTGGAGATTTATTTCAACATACAGAAACTCTAATAAGACATGATCCTAGTTACTGATTCTGGGAAAAATTTCCCATGTGGTTTGATTACAAGAACAAGTCATGAATTCTCTCTCTACTCATATGTCTTCAAGATTTTTACATAATTTGTCTTCCAACATATTTAGTGTTTGTTTTAACATTTAGATCTTTGATCCATTTAGATTTTAGTTTAGCACATGGTGATAGACATGGGTCTAGTTTTAGTTTTCGGCCAGTTTTTCCAGCATCATTTATTAAACAGACTATCATTCTTCAGTGAACATGTTTGGCCTCTTTATTAAAGATAAGGTAGTTGAGTGTGTTTGTAGTTGTGGTTGTATCTTCTAATCTATTCCATTGATCTCCTGTTCTGTTATTATTCCAGTACCATGTTGATTTAATTACAGTAGCTTTGTAGTATAATTTCAAGTCAGGGATTGTGATGCTTCCTGCCTTGGCTTTGCTGCTTAGAATTGCCTTTGCTATTCTAGGTCTCTTCTGATCCCAGATGAATTTTAGGAATCATTTCTCTAGATCTATGAGGTATGTTAGTGGTATTTTCATTGGAACTGCATTGAATCCATATAACAATTTTGGGAGAATGGCCATTTTCACAATATTTATTCTTCCTACCCATGAACAAGGGATGTCTTTCCATTTTCTGAGGTCCTCTTCGATTTCTTTTTTTCAGGGTATTATAATTTTCCCTGTAAATTTCTATTACTTCTTTTGTTAGGTTAATTCCTAAATGTTTCATTTTTTTTGGATGCTAGTGTGAAGACTGTGGCTTCTCTTATTTCTCTCACAGTGATTTTGTTGTTAGTGTATAAGAATGCTATTGATTTTTGAGTATTGACTTTGTATCCAGCTACATTGCTGAATTTATTTATTATATCTAGTAGTCTTTCAATGGAGTTTTGGGGATCTTCTATGTAGAGTATCATGTCGTCTGCAAATAATGATAATTTAACTTCCTCTTTTCCTATTTTTACTCCTTTTATTTCTCTCTCTTGTCTAATTGCTCTGGCTAGTATTTCCAGTACTATGTTGAATAGGAGCAGTGATAAGGGACATCCTTGTCTTGTGCCTGATTTTAAGGTAAAGGCTTTCAGTTTTTGGCCATTTAATATGATGCTAGCTGTTGGTTTGTTGTATATGGCCTCTATCATATTGAGGTAAAGACCATCTATTCCAATTCTCTGTAAGGTTCTTATCATGAATGGGAGTTGGATCTCATCAAAAGCTTTTTCTGCATCTATAGAAATGATCATGTGATTCTTACTTTTGGCTCTACTGATATGGTGGATTACATTTATTGATTTACATATATTGAACCATCCTTGCATACCTGGGATGAATCCCACTTGGTCATGGTTTATAATCTTCTTGATAATTTGCTGTATCCTGCTTGCCAATATTTTATTGAGAATTTTTGCATCGATGTTCATTAGGGAGATTGGCCTGTAGTTCTCTTTGTTAGTTGGGTCTTTCTTAGGTTTTGGAACTAGAGTGATATTTGCTTCCAGGAGTGACTTAAGAAGAATTGCTTCCCTTTTGATTTCATTGAAGAGTTTGAGAAGTGTCGGCATTAAATCTTCTTTGTATTTCTTGTAGAATTCCACAGTGAATCCGTCTGGGCCTGGGCTCTTCTTTGTTGGTAAAGACTTAATTACATTTTCAATTTCATTAATAGAAATTGGGTTATTCAGTAGTCTTACATCTTCTTGATCCAGCTTTGCTGGTTCATATGTTTCTAGGAATCTGTCCATTTCTTCTGTTATCGAACTTATGAGAGTAGAGGTTTTCAAAAGAGATATTGATGATTTTCTGTATTTCCACAGAGTCTACAGTGATTTCACCTTGTTCATTCCATATTGCATGAATCTGAGTCTTTTCTTTCCTTTTTAAATAAGGTTGGCGAGGGGTTTATCAATTCTATTTAATCTTTTCAAGAACCAACTCTTTGATTCATTGATTCTTTGAATTGTTTTCTTAGTCTCTATTGCATTGATTTCTGCTCTGATCTTTATAATTTCCTCCCTTCTTTTGGCTTTGGGCGTGGCTTGCTTTTCTTTTTCTAGATGTTTGAGGTGTAGCATCAGGTTGCTTATTTGTGTTCATTCTGTTTTCCTGATATGGGAAATTAGTGCAATAAATTTTCCTCTGAGGACTGCTTTCATTGCATCCCACAGATTCTGGTAAGTTGTATTTGTATTTTTGTTTGCTTATAGATATTGTTTAATTTTTTCTTTAATTTCCTCTGTAACCCAATGATTGGTCAAGTGTGTATTGTTCAATTTCCATGTGTTTGTGGAGGTTTTGCAGTTTATTTTATCATTAATTTCTAGTTTCATGGTGCTATGATCTGACAATATGCATGGGATAATTTCAGTTCCTTTACATTTACTTAAATATGTTCTGTGGGCTAGTATATAGTACTGCTGAGAAGAATGTATATTCTGATGTTGTTAGATGGAACACTCTGTATACATCTATCAAGTCCATTTGTTCACAGGTGTGATTCAGTTCTGTTCTTTGCTGACTTTCTGTCTAGTTGATTTGTCCCTTTGTGTCAATGGCATGTTCAGGTCTCCTGTTATAATTGTGTTATTGATTATTGGATTTTTCATTTCTGTTAATGCTTGCTTTCTATAGCTGGGTGCTCTGGAATTTGGTACATATATATTTAAGATTGTTATCTCTTCCTCTTGAAGTTTTCCCCTAACTAGTATGTAGTGGCCTTCTTTATCTCTTCAGATCATTCTTGGTTTGAAGTTCACATTGTCTGTAAACAGAATAGCTACCCTTGATCTTTTGGGGGGTTTCTGTGGCATGAAGTACTGTTTTCCAACCTTTGACTTTCAATCTATGAGTTTCCTTTGGGGTTAGATGGGTTTCTTGTAGACAGCATATAGTTGGATGTTGCTTTCAGTATTCTTTGGATTGTGGGTTTGGTGATCATGAAGTCCTTCAGCTGTTTTTGTCATAGAAGTATCTTATTTTTCCATCCATTTTGAAGGACAGTTTTGTAGGGTACATTAGTCTGGGTTGGAAATTGTTTTCCTTTAGGTTCTGAAACACTTCACTCCATGTTCTTCTTGACTTCATTGTTTGTGTTGAGAAGTCTGCTGTGATTCTGATAGGTTTTCCTTTATAGGTGACCTGCCTTTTCTCTCTAACAGCTTTTAATATTCTGTTCTTATGTTGGATTTCTGGGATGGTAATTATTATATGTCTGGGTGTAGTTTTGTTTTGGTTATGGCTATTTGGAATTCTATATGCTTCACTAATCTGTATGTTAGTTTCCATTCTCATGTTTGGGAAATTTTCAGCTATATTACTTCTGCAAATAATATCTCTTGATATCATTTGTGTTGTCCCCTTCTTTTTCATTTATCCCTATTCATCTTATGTTGTTTTTCTTTGCATCATCTTGCAGCTATTGAGTTATTTCCTGATTCCTTGTTATTTTTACAAGATCTTTCCTTTCCTGTTCACTAGCTGCAATCTTATCTTCGAGGTCTGAAATTCTATCTTCACTTTCCTTGAGGCAGTTTTGAATAGAATTTTTGATTTGCTGTATATCTTTTTGAATCTGGTTCATGTATTCTGTTTGTTTCTTATATTGTTCATTCAGGGATTCTATCTTTTTGCTTTGTTCTTCTAATTTCTTAACTGTGTCTTCTTTAAATGTGTTCAGTATTTCTTTCATTGTTTTTATCATTTCTTCTTTTACCTAGGAGATTATTTCTGATTTGAATTTCTTCATAGCTTCCAGGATTTGCTTCTTTATTTCAGTTGATATCATTCCAGGCATTTCAGGTGTATGGCTTATATTTCCTTCTATGTACATGGCTCTTAGGCTTTCTTGGGATGAGCTGGAGATTTGAGATTGCATTTTTGTCTTTTATCTTGTCATTTTCCTATATTTCCATATTTTGAGTGATGTTCTAAAGCTTCCCCTGACATGTTGGAAATCACATCCTGTGCCCTCTGTTCCTGGGCCTGAATGAAAGTCACTGGGCATGGTCCACTCAGGCCTGTGAAACCTCCTGAGCCTAGTCCAGTATCCTAGGGAGCTGGGTGGGCACCCAACCATTGGGAGTGATGGTCCAAAACTCTCCCAGGGCCAGTGCAGTTGGGCTGGAATTCACCTTGTGGTACAGGCCTGGCTCCCCGGTTGAAACAAGGTCGCTGTGTGTGGTCCACTCAGACCTGTGAAACCTCCTGAGCCTAGTCCAGTGTCCTAGGGAACTGGGCAGGCACCCAACCACTGGGAGCAATGATCTCAAACTCTCCCGGGGCTAGTGCAGGTGGGCTGGAATTCACCTCGTGGTGCAGGCCTGGATCCCCAGTTGAAAGAAGGTCGCTGGGCCTGGTAATTACAGTAATTTTTGTCCTAGTTATTAATACAGCATCCCAGCATCTGCATCCACTCTAGTGGTGGGAGCATCTTATATTTGCTTTGAGGAGTACACCTTGCTCTCTTCTCAGCCTTTGTGTTTCTGGCAGAGCAGATACCAGCCTTCAGCTCCAAAGTGGATGGCACAGCCAGGGCAAGGCAGTTGGTACCTTCCATTTCCCAGAGCACAGACTCAAATGGAAGCATTCACTCTTCCAGTTAGAACAAGCAGTCAGAGAAGATATTATGTGGAGATATTATGTGGAGATGTCTATTCCAGTTACTGAGGAAGAAGACTTTCCTTTCAAAATCTTTCTATTGGTTAAGCAGCCACTATCAGAGCTTAAGAATGGAGATATCCAAGAGAAAACAGAACCAAAAAAAGTCCTCTTTACATCTTTTGGGCTTAACTCAAGTGATGCAGTAAAGCCATCATTATCTATACAAATAAACCTTTTAGTTCAAAGTCTTTTATTAGAGCTTTCAATCACTTGCATTTTAAGGGAAAGAAACCATATTCCTAAAATTCCCAAGATGCTACTAATGTAAACCAGTCATTTTCATTGACCTCGTGAGTAGTCATTTATCTCAGTGGTCACAGTAAGAGTAGCAAGGCCCTTTACAGATTCTTGTAAAGGACTGAAGACATCAATTAATCAGGATGTTTCCAGAAATAAAAATACTTAATTGGAAATACAAAAGATCAAATGCCAATTTTGCCTATGTTAAGTATTTCCCTAGAGCTGACTTGGTGAGATAATTTAGTCCAGATTGCCAAAGGAAGTCATTAAAATATATAAATTGCTAAGCCAGGTATGGTGCCCCGTGCCTGTAATCTCAGCACTCAGAAAGCTGAGGCAGGAGGATTGTCACAAGTTAGAGGCCACCCTGGCCTATGTAGTGAATTCAAAACATCCTAAACTATACACCAAGACCTTGTCTCAATTTTTTTTAAAAAACTATGATATATGTACATCATTAATAGCAAAGGGGGCTATATGACATTAAAAGATCTGGTCGTGTTTGTTTAAGGGGCTGAAAGTCCAAAAAAATCAGATAACTGGATTGACTCCTTTTTAGCTGAAAACCATTGAATTTGAAACATTAAAATTTTCAAGTATAGTACAACTGAATTCACTAACCCTACCATAAATAATTGTCAAAGTTTATGGTGATCATTTTGGATGACTGAAAAATTTTGAATTAGAACCTCATGAAAAATTGAGGACCTTTTTTAAAAATTGTAGATCTGAAACCAATATAAATGATTTGAAGTAGTATCTTTGAAACAAATTAGAAAACTTAAATTAATAATAAAATACTGATCCAATCATGTGTGGTGCTTTGAAAACACAGCACATATGGCACCACAAAAAGTTAGAATGTTAATAGAAAGACCTAAAGACCTGAGAATAAGGACCACTGTCCTGTTCCAGAAACCTAATTCATAAAACAGATCTGCAGTGTGGGAATAGTTTGTCTCCAACATGGCTCCCTCAGTGTAGTGACTCCACCAAATCTATGCCATCCATCTCCTTGAATCTGATTCAGCCTTAGTGTTGTTTGCTTGTTTATTTTGTTGTATTTGACCAGTAGCCTTGACATCAAGGCTAAGTCATAAAAAGTCTTGGTATTTTCACATGGGCCTTTTAGTACTTTCCCATTGGAAAGCTTCTAGGTAGAACCAGCCACTATCTAAGTGGTTCGAGGACACCAGGTTGTTAGGAAACACAAACTAGTCTTGTGTAAAGGTACATGGATGGGACAAAAGGAGGGAGAATGGAAGGAAGAAAGGGAAAAAGGAAAGAAGGAGAAATGACAGAAAGGGACATACATCCCTGGCAAACTCTGTTTCAGCCACCCCAACCCAAGTTTCAGGCAAATGTGGAAGGAGGCATCTTGGATTTTCCAGCAGAAAAGAAGTGGTATAGAGAACTGAGGAAGGAAGCAAGGACCCAGTCTAGCCATCCCAGCAACTCCGATCGTTCGATCCATTCCACCGGAGGCACCGGGGGTCAGGGAGCAAAGCTCAACAGTCTCAGGTGTGTCCCATTCTAATTTCAGGCTCACAAAATGCTGACTGTGATTAAAATGGTGGTTGATAAAATGTTGATTGGCTATACGGTACTAATTAGCCAGTAACTAGTGCCTGAAGTAGTTATTGTCCGTAATTGCTAATTTTAAGATTATTTGAGTTACTATAATCTAAAACCTGCTCTGAGAAGCAAGATAGTCATATGCTTTCTAGAAGCAACATAAAAACTAGGTACTAGGTTTCTCATTTTGTCATACAGTACTTCTTTAAAGCACTTAAAGGAGAAAACAGGTGAAAAAAATGCAAGTAAATCTGAGCCCTGAAACCTAGCTTGGAAATATTAAAACAATTAGAATCAGGCAATCAGTAACTGATCATTTAAGGAACAGAAACTTCTCACCATCTGTGTTAGTTAATTTGGCCAACTTAACACAGTTGAAATGAAACAGTTTTGCCAACACAAGCTGTTTTTCTGATTTTTCTAAATTTATACTACTTTTGACCTTTATGATTAAAATCTAATTAAACTGTGGTTATTTTTAAAAGGTAGAGATGGTGTAATTGTCTCATCTATTAAAGTTATGACTAATTGTTAACCTTCTTAACTTGCTGACTCACTGCCATGCCTTTTATTTCAACCTTTTTCAAAGCAAAGACCAAAAATTTCAGATTGCAAAACAAACTGCTGAAAAAAAATATGAAATTCACTTTCATTGTGTGATCAAAACAATTTGAAATATTTTTACAGATTCTTGAGTCTAACTTCCTAAAACTGTGAATTAACTCAAACTTTGATTTACTCAATTTTTAAATTTAAATTAATTGACCAAAACTTAGATCCAGAGACTTCTATGTACCTAGCCTTATCCTATGTCCCATGAGGCTATTTTAAGAGAATCATAAAGCATGGCCTGTACTCAAGGACTTGCAATCCAGTTGGAAAAAATGAAATGGTGAACTCAAATCCATGACAATATGAGAGATCTACTTCTTTCCAGGAACAGAAATCATAATGAAGAAAATCATAAATGCAGGTGATAATTTTCTAACCCACTAACTACCATGAGGATTTTCCCAGTATTCTTCCCTGTCAGGATAAGAAGAATGTTCAGCAATTGTTGAATAACTGCCTCTCTGCTATTACCCTGGGTCCTAAAAATTCCCATGTGAGAAACAGCCATCTCAGAAATTCCAACTCAGATTTTACCTCAGATTTCACTCTTAAAGATTGGTTTGGAACTCCTGTCTGTACCCACCATGTTCTCTGTCCATGGTCCTCAGTACAAATTTCACATCTGTTCTGAACAACCCTCAGGGATCCTTGTCCATCTTGGATTCAAGCTTTTCAAGTCAGTTAGCTCAGTATCCCTTTGAGTTGCTTCCCCAAAATTAATTCTCAAAAATTAATTCTTTTTTATGATACATAAGTGTATTTGAAATTAGGTAATTTCAACGATGCTATACGAATTTAGTAAAACACTTCATAGACATACACAAAGCATTTACAAATGCAATTTTACTTGTTCTACTTAGCATGCTGTAGAAGGCACTTAAGACTGACTGAGCATGATTGGGTAAGGTTGGCTTCAAAAAAATCAGAAAAAAACGTGGATTATCTTTAGTAAATGGAACTTCCTTCAGGAAAATAATCTAAAATAAAACAAATAAATGAGTATTGCTTGGTCACCATTTAAAATGCCACCCGCCTTGCCTTCAACTACTGGCTCGAAAACTCCGCACACAGACCCCAGTGTATCCAGTATATGCCGTAGGTGTACCTCAATTCTCCGGGAGTCCACCGTGTATTCTCTCTTAGTCTCTACTTCTGCTGCCCCTCTCTTTCTTCCTACTCCCATCTCCTTTCTATCATTGAATACATTATTTCTCTTTTCAAACATCCACCATTACCACAGATTTCTCTCTCCAGAGCAGAAGATAGTTAGGCACATCAAAAAGACTCTGATCACTTGTTCTTCATTTTTTTAATGCAACTCCTTATACAATATGTGAAGATTAAATGTTCCAAACCAAAACAAACTAATGTCCCTCCTCCTTTCAGAAAAAATGAAAGGAAAAAGCAAGGCCCCCAATCTTTAGAAGGTCAACCTGCAAACTTACAGAGATGTATGTTAAGTTTTTCTCATCTATTTGATCCAAAATTTTCTATGGACATTTTAGGATTATGGAATAAAGCTCATATTTGAGACAATAGTGCCATTTAGGTCCCTCATACACACACTCTGTATAGTAGAAACATTTTCACTGAAGCACAAAGCTTTAAACCTTTGACTTACTTCAAGATGTGATTATGTACTTCCTCCACCTACTGCTTTTTCACCGTGTGAGGACTACAAAATACAAACTCCAGCTTTTATTCCTGATCATGACTAACCAAGGATGATTGTGCATCATCTGATACCTTCTACAAATCTACCTGCTCATCTTCACCCACTTGTGTAAAATTTGAACAAAGGAAGTAATTTTTAAGTCATTGAGAATCCTTTTATTGTTTCTTTGAGAGTTATCCCAAGATGTTTTATGTACCTCAAACAAGTTAAGCTGGAATATCTGAGATGTTTCTCCTCTTAAACCTAGACTCAGTCTTTTAAAAGGAATGGAGACCTTGCAGGGAGGGGACAAAACCTTATGGTCCAAAGAACAGACAAACATTCCAGAGAGGTTCTTGTTTTTTTCCCTGTCAGGTCTGCCCATTCCAGAAAATTGCATTCTTTATAAGAATAGTCCCAAAGTGAGTCATAACAACAAAGAAAACAGAGATTTCTCAATGTGACACAGGGAGAATTTTTGATACTTAATTTGCATGTTGTTTATATTTTCAAACAGGAACAGGAAGAAAGGAGTCTCACTCTCATTTAATGTCCAGCCATGAGTTCTTTTTAAACTGTGCTGTTTGTCCCATTCCTCTTAGCAGTGGGTATTTGGAAATGGGAAGGATGACTCAACTCCCCTTCTTTTCATCTCACTTACTCTTTCATCTGTCTTTTCCAGCATGCTAAGAGTAGATTCTTTGTCAGTGTTGGCTCCGAGCTGCAGTTCTAACCACATCACCGTACTATTCCATCCCTATCTTGGAAATTCCAAGTTTCCATCTTTTCAAAATTCTTCATGATCCTCCATTCTCTGCTTATATCATATCCTCTATTCCTCCTTTGCATGTTTCCACCTCAGCTAAGAGTCTCTGTGTCCCCCAGCTCTTTTTTTCTAAGACTATATTTTTCTAAAATGTGTTATTCCTTTCTTCTTTAATATATACTCTTCCTCTTACCTAGAATTACCCATAGGGAAATGTCTTTGTCCATAGTTACATTTTGAATATTGCCAGTATTTTCCTAAAGCATAATGTACTTCCAGTTACATACAGGGGTCCTATAGTTCTTAAGTCATATTTGTCCTAGCTGCCCGTTTTATTAGCAGTTGTCTTTCCTTGGTGGAAAATCATGAAAACTCTGACTATATGTTCTGGTCTCATCCTACTTGCCAAGACTCCTGCGTGATGAGCACATTCAACACAGAATGGTGAGGAGCCTTCAAGCTAGTCAGATATGAATGGATAAGCAAGTGTATGGAAACGTCAAACAGAGAGGGAATGAGCAGCATGAAAAATGTGGTGGGGAAATGACCACATTGAAAATGATCGCAATTTCCGGTTTCATTTTCGTCTAATGATTTCTACCAGAATTGCAAGATGACACAGAATATTCCAACAGGCAGGAGATATCAAGTCTGTTGAGATATCAAGTCTTGGGGAACTATTAAGAGAACAGAGGAACTGCAGGAGAAGAAGTGTAAGCTGGGAGAAATTTCAGGTCACTGCAGACAGACAACTCAAGAAGGCCTCATAGTTCATGTGGGATGGGTGGGATAGAGACCTTTATTTAAATACTTCTCAGGTCAGTATTAATCACTGATATAGGGTAAGACTGGTCCTATCCATAAGAACATCTCTAAGTCCAGCTTTAGAACTAAGCAACCCTGAGGAAAAGAAAATGAGAGTAAAACTGATTGTCATTCTAATTGAGAGGTTATTTCATGCCTATGCCTTCTTCCACTTTCTAATCTGTGAAATACAGATATGAATGTTTTCCCTCTGACTCAGGTTGTTTTCAAATTCAAATGAGATGAATGTAAAACGTCAATGAAAGCCAAAAGGTAAATTATTATTGTTGCCATTATTGTCTCTGCTGTGGATTGAAAATTTCCATTACTTCAGTCTAAAAGTTAATACACCATCAAATAGTATTGAATAAGATCTCAAGGATGGTCAAGTTGATGGTGCTGATTTTTAAAGCAACTATTTGGTGATTAGGTTAGCGTGCTTAAGACTCTTGCAGTATTTGTAAAAAAGCTACACGTACTATTATAAAAGTACTATCTTCCACATGTCAAAAATAGTGTTAGAAGCCTTATGTCTTTATTTCTATCTCACAAAAACTCTGGTTTGTAGCTATTTTTATACATACCTTTGAAGGCAGAGTGATCAGTCAGTTTACCCAGGTTATGTTACTTATTTTATCCCAGGACTGGTGGATTTCAAAGATAATTCTCTGCCCACTAATACAAATCCTTTCAAAGCTCCATTATTTAACAGAAAACTCTTTGAGGAATGTAACACAGAAATCCAATCTTTAAAACTAGAGCTGGTCTTTAGAGAGAGGAATGAATGGGATGGGAAGACTTCACCCTTCTATCCTGTCCGATCTCTACTTTCCACCCCAAACATTATAGGCCTAGAAATACCTCCAATGGTCCCTTGGAGTTCTGGAACAGAGTTTGGAAGTACCTAGTTCACTATAAATCCTTGCCCACTTTGCAACATAATCTGTTTGCCAAAGACCAAAATATAAGCATCACCTATTTGGAGTAAAAGAATAGCATGTTTAGAGGAGTAGAAATGCTATTTAGCCAGCACTGCAGTGGTTTCTTTGAAAAAGCTTCTTTTTAAATCAGCTCCAAGGTTTTCCTCTGTAGGTCATTTAAGAAGCTCGTACTCAGAATCCGTCCATGAGCAAAGTGCAGAATTAGGATGATTATTGCTCTTGGACATTTCCTGTGAAATGAATCAAAAAGAAGAAAAACTCGTGTGTTGCTTAGTTTAAAAGAGTACTAGATAGTGAATTCTAAGCCCTGTCTACCACTTACTGGTTATGCAGTTTTAATAAAATTACCACTATGTGGAGACTTTTTTTGTATTTGGGAAATTAGATATTCCCCACGCTTTCTCTATCTTTACAGCCCTCTAAATCTGTAAGATATGTCCAAGATTCTTTGTCTCTACTCCTTAGGCTAGTCCTCTGTCCCAGCCAAATTACTTTAATGCCTAGAATGGTTTCTTCTTTTTTGCCTTTTCTTTGTGTGGCCCTGTATGGTGATATACTGGTAAACACTTGATTATATGACTGAAAATGATTTCTGATTTCTTTTCTTTTAATTTTTTACTTAAAGTGAATAAAACCAAGCATACTAAAGCAGAATAAATCAAATTACAACAAAACGGTGTGATAGAGGGTTTCAAAACAAGGTCGTAGGAAATCAACAATGGCTACTGTAATGTCTCTTGTCTTCAAAATAGCTACCCATGCAATAAGACATAGGAAAATCAAACAAAACAGAACAGAATAAAACCAATAAAAACAAAACAATAAACACAATACAGAACTTCGAAACAAGATAGTAGTAAATCCAAAATAGCTACCATAATATATCTTGTTGTCTTTGAAATGGCTGCCCATGCCACCAGATACAACAAAATCAAACAAGACAAGACAGAATAAAACTAAACCAAACCAAACAATGAAAACAATACAGGACTTTAAAACAAGATAATAGAGAATTAACCATGGCTACCATCTTCAGAAGGAGATCCCCTATAGATGCTATATTGCATACTGTTATCTTCTAAACAGATGATCAGATTACAGGATTTAGTTCTGCAAAGTCAATGAAACGCTAAACACAAAAACCCTAAATTGTATTTTACTTCAGTAGTTATCATCTCAGCCTGTGTTTCTCCAGATCAGCCTGTCACCTGTGGTGGGGCTTGGGGTGTGGAACCTTGACTCTTCCTGTCTCCCAGCCCGTGCACCAGGAGTGGGTGGCTTTTGATGCCTTCCCAATGGCCCATGTGTGGTGCCAACTAACAGGAAGGGACTGACATCTGGCTGTCTTCCTCATGGCCCACGAATGGTTGTGGCCTCTTAATTTCTGATTTCAATTGTATAAATGCTATTACTATAGCTAATATGGAGCTACCAATATGAGGTCACTGAAATCAAAGTAATACATCATACTATAGTCTTTTCACTACACAGATACAATAGATGTAGATGCCTTCAAGAAGCAAGGTAATAGTTATGTGTAGTAAAATAATTAGAAAGTGGTAAGTGTTGAGTAATTTGGCTTCACTTATGCCATTAATTTAATCTATGTAAATTTGTATAATCTAACTTTAATGATAATTCATTGTGCCAGTCAGATTTCTGTTACTATCACAGACATCAGAGATAATCAATTTATAAAAAGCAAAGGTTTATTTTGACTCATGCTTTCAGAAGTTCCAGTCTATGACCAACTGGCCCCACCACTTTAAAGTCTTACCTCATGGTGAGAGTGTGTGGTATAGCAAAATTACCACATGGCAATGAAACAAGACAAGAGAGAATAAGAGACTTCAAAAGCACAACTTTAATGCCCATAAGACCTCCTACCAGGCCCCAGTTATTCAAATTTTCACCATCTCCTAGTAGAACCAAGCTGGGACTAAGATCCAAACCTTTATCACATGGGCCTTTGTGAGATAGTCCATGTTCTATAGTACTTACCACGTTTCTCCTGCTCTGTCTCTGTCTGTCTCTGTCTCTATCTCTCTTTTTGTGTGTGTATGTGTCTCTCTCTCTTTCTCATCAATTGAATAAGTCTACTAGGATGCTTACACAAAACAATAATATAAACTCAGGAATATTCTTATAGTGGGAAGAAATTACTTAATCACATAAAGAGACTGAAGACCCATAGCCCCATCTGCTTGGTTTTTAAAGTTCTTCAATATTCAATAATTTGACAGAAAATTAATATAAACCCAAAAATATCACTATAAAACACTAGCTGCACCTGTGTTAGTTCTAGTTCATTGAAATAAAATTATAACAACAAAGAAGGATATTTGGGGCATTTCTGCATCTCTGAACATTTTCTAATTATTTATGCAGCTGTTCACAGAATAAAGAACATATTACTGAGGAAATAAATGCTATGAATTAATAAAAAAACAAATCTGGAAGTGATGATAGTAACATTATTTTTGAGACTTTGTCACTTTTTCAACTTTAGTTTCTGTTGTTTTTGGACACAATTACAATAATAAGCTTACTCAAACATAATTAAGTGTGTGACATACAGAGCTACCAACAAAATTAGGATCATGTGAATAAATGAGACATTCAAAATTGCACCCTGGTTTCAACAAAGTAAAACATGTTGCAAAAGAACAAATACATCTAAAAAATGAATACAATAGCCACCACTTCACAGTCAGTCACTCTGCATGGTTGAAACTGATCATGAAATTTCGCTTGGAAAAAATATAATCATTTTCTATCTTTGGCTACCCATATAGGCAGTAAAGTATCAAAAATGACTGATATAGATTGAAAAAGAGGAAACAATTCACATTTGCACACACAAAAAAGAAGATAGCAGCTCTGTGTAATCAGCAAACAACCATCTCATACACTTAAAATGGATTTTAATAAAGAACCGTAAGAAATAAATGACAGTTGTGCAACAGTGTAAAAAGATCTCGAATAGTAACAGAGGCCTGTGGGAAATGTACTTTTAACTATAGTGATAAATATTCTTTGACTAAAAGTCTAAACCTTTTTCTCAGGACTCAGATTAAGACATGTTTGCTTGCTTTAATAAACCTCTTAAAGCCCCTGTGGACGCTGTGTTTGGAGTGAGTTTTTAGTTGCGTGTAACTGAGGGCAGGTAGTATATTAAAGGTTAGGGCATTTCTGCCTCTGTCAACTCCTTCTAGCCCACCAACTTTCCCATGCGAAGAAGGGAAGCCGGTGTACTTCCTGTTTGGTTGCAGTACCTTCTTCTTTTAAGCAAAAGGGAAGCTGACAGTAGGAAGAACTCCCACAAAAATACAATTTTTGAAAATCATGTTTAGAATGTAAATTCAGACTCTAGAAGTATAGCATGGTTTTGAGAGATAAAGGAAAGCGTGTGTGTGAGATTACATAAAGACAGATTAATAAGGAGGTAGGGATATAATACATAGAAGTGAGTTTTGCTGTTAGTTGGACCTAGATTCAAGTTACTAGCTGCATTATTTACTAGTGGTATAATGCTGGGTAGTTGATTCTTCTTTCTCGCCTTCAGTTTCCTTGTCTTCTCAAAAAGAGGTTAATATCACTCTCATCCCATGACTACTATGAGGCATTCATGCAATAGTAATTGTAAATTCCCTGGAAATGGATCCTGAAGAAGATAAAAGCAGTTGTGTAACAATCTTCCACTTGCAATTTTTGTAAAATCCATGATGTAGCCACCATGGAATTAGATTGAAAAAATCCTTGAGCTAGATTGTATACAGTACTGTGTCATTCAGCAAAGAATGGGCTAGTTGAAAGTGGTTAAAAGCAATAATCTGGAAATAAAAATGGAAAGATTGGGCAAGATTTTAAAAACAAACCAATCACAACAACCTCCCAAGTCGTAACAAGAATTGGGCAATAGAAGCATGGCCTGAGTCACCATCAAAGAGAGGATTCAGAGATAGGTTAGCAAGCGGATGGAACGACTCCGGAATGACCACAGATGGAGACTGCTTAAGGTTGATGATATGAAATGGTTTTTCCAATCCCAATCCAGTTTATTTTTATCTTCTTCATGAAATGTAAAATAATTCACATGACAGTTTGATTGAGACCTTATGGGTACCATTTCCATTGTGCAAGACAAGAACATTTAGGGCAGAAACTTTTTGCCAAATGGTAACAGGAGATAGCCAGTGTTAGTGAGTGTCAAGCAGAAGGCTAAGAAACAATTCAGTGAATGTGGGAGGAGAGGCCTACAATCCAAATAAAAATATTTCATTGTCATCATTTGAGTTGCCATTTATTTGAGTTATTAGTGGACTTAACGAAGAAGGAAGTAATAAAAGTCAGTCTTTGCTCACTACCCTCTGTAATGTGGGTTTAGCCATTAGGGGTGCCTCTTCAGATATGAACAAACCCTAGACACCTCTCAGATGCCCTTAAGGCTTAAACTATTTCCAGAGAAATTCATGAAAGCAGTAGGAAATGTAAAAGTTTCTATATATAGCTAACAAGTAATGAGCTCTCGTCCTTCTGGGTTACTATAGGGTATCTATGGAAACTTAGATAAGATTTTAAAATCTCTAGAGATGGAGTTGTGGCTCAGTGATAGTTTGCATGAGACCTTGGGTTCAATTCCTAGCACTGCAAAAAAAAAAATCTCTAAAAATTTTTCAAGTCCATTGTAGCTTTAGTTTTGGACAATCTGTTCCTGATTTTCCTTGCCCTCGGAGGACTGTTAAGAGTTTTATAAAGGATTATTATTACAGTGCTGGCCAGTTGAGGCAGTTTAAGTCTCCACTGTATGGTAGAAAGTGAGAATAGAGTTGTGAAAAAGCAGTCCGGCCCTCAATTCCCAGGTACAGGCTGCACTGTTGTCAAGCACTTCATAATCTCATTTGCACATCTGTGTTTGTTTAGTGCTTGAGTGTGCTTGAATGTGCTTTTACAACTGGCTATCTATAAATCCCCATCCATTAGGTAGCCTGGACTTTTATAAAAGGATCCAAAGACTTAACGAAGAAAACATTTTGATAATAGTTCTCTGTTTATCAAAAGCATCTCTCCACCACCACCCTCAAGCCTTGCCAAAGAAATCAAAGCAATTTTCATTAAACTATTACGGCATGCCTATGAGGCAGGTAGTAGGCTCGAATCAGTAGCTCTATATTTTATAGATGGGCAGTTGGGACTCCGGCCAGCATGACAGAACCCTTAAGGGACAAAATCCAAAAGTTTTAAGCCAGAAAATCCTTCTTGTTCTCTTCAGTCACTGGTGCACAAACCAAATAAAAGTTGAAATTAGGTTAACTGCAGGCAAATGAGTGCTTAACCTGGAGAACGTATTCCCAATGAATTTCTATTAATTTTCTTTCTCAAGAATATGTTTTCAATGTTATTATAATAATAGTGTCATGGAGTCTCCATTTACCTCTTCGAAACAGAGATATAGTATTTTATGTGGTAACGTGACAAGGTCTGAGACTTTAACCACCAATATGTGAGAACACTAATGCAATTCTCAATGTCACATTTTTCAAGGAAGATAACTGACACACGTTATACAGTCTACCTGATAATGTTCATCACTGACATATCATTGTGTGTATCTTCCATATAAGAAGAATGGATTAAGATATTTTAAGAAGTTGTATTTGATCTAAGAAAAATACATCGAATAACAGTGAAGTGTCTCTAGAATAATTTTCCAAGAAAACTTGGTCCTAAAATTTTTAGAGCAAAAGAGAGATTTCATTTTCTGTTATTTTCATGACATAACATTACCCATACCATACCATACCATACCCATACCGTAACATTGCAGGGTACACCTGTTTCCACATATTTGTGGATACAAACCTGTCCACACATAAAACAAACACTATGCAAATCAATAAACAGAGCAAATAAAACCCATGCTTATAGTGCAGCAGGAAAGAAATGATACTGATTTCTAGTTTTATGCAAGTAGGTAAGTATACTTTGAAACCAGCAGTGAAAGATGCAGAGATATCTCAAGAATGACTGAGGACTGTATGATAAAGAAGGAAAGGTAGTAGGTGAAGACAACATCACTCACAAAAAGAAAAGCTCCTGAAAGTGCTTAGTGCAAGGGATAATCCTCCTGGGAAGACAGCACTTCTATGGGAGAGGGTGGTGCAGAACAGGGAAAAGGAAATCTATCAGGAAATGACAACAAAGGAAGAGATGGTGCGTGATTGGGGTCCCGGCTAATGAAAAACACGCAAATAGAATAGCATGTTATTTCACCAGAAGAGTATGATGATTAGTCTTGTCAATCTGATTGACCTTTTTTTTCATCTCAAGACTCAGACTGTGGCACGCATATAGTTGTCTGCAACCAGACTTATATTGAGAATCACAAGCAAAAAGCAGGACAGAAAGAACTGCACAACTTTCAATTTTTCCAGAGAAGAATCACCCATGTGAAGTTGGGAACATAGGAGATGTGGTAGCGATAGAGATTACCACCATTTTTTTAAAAAGTATTTTGAACTGGGGCAAGCAGAAAGATACGTTGAGAGCATGTCATAAATCAGGAAGACCCCCACCCACTGAGGGCTCAAGAGTACAAGCCTGTAAATCTTTCCTTTGAGAAGTGAGCCTTGGGGCTCCATTCAAGAGAAAAGCCACCAATGTAATTGGCTGCCTGGAATTTATTCTGCTGTGCTTATCCATCCAAGCACCCCAGAGCCACTGTAGCAGTGGTCCAGTGCAATTGAGCTACTGATCAATCTAACAATGGACCCTGGTGTTGTCCATATGGTGCTGATTGTGTGGTCATGCGGAATGCAAGAGTTGCGAGGTCATGAAGGCTTCCACACAGATTCCAAAGGAAGATCAGGGAGTGCAGGCAGTACGTTACAGGGTGAGAGTCTCTGCTGGGAATCATTAAGTATTGTGTTATGTTAAGTTGTGGAAGTGAGTGAGGCTGAAGTTGCAAAGAAGACCTTGTGACGTTGGAGTTTCCATACCAGAAACACACAATGTCTGTTGAGGAAAGCTACAGACAGTGAATAGATTCAGCCTAAGAGAGAAGCCAGGTGGGGCTATAGTTGTGTAGTTCCTAAGCCTTCTTGTATTAACTTATTGTTAGTTAGTATGTTTCTTCGATGCCAGACATGTAACTACAGAACTAAATGTTTTCCTTTCTGGGTTTAATATTGTTTCAGTATTGTTCTTTTTCCATCCCTCCATTCTCCCCCTTTGAAATAGATATATTTTCATTATGCCACTGTATCTTGAGATAAAGTACCTTGTTCTTTTATTGTTAGAGGGGCACACAGCTAAGAGTTTTCTTTAAGTCTCAGAGGAAACTTTGAGCTTGGATCTTTGAACAATGCTGGAGATTTTGAAACTTTAGGGAAACGGTTAGTGAATTTTCAGGATTGTTGTATCATGTTAGGTGGAATTATGACATTGTTATTGACTTTATTTGGAGAATATGTGTGGTTTAAGTATTTAATTTGGTGGAATATTAGTTAATCTTGATTCATTTAGTAGTCAACTTGTTTGGCTTGAGAACCACCTGACTGAGTATTAAAGCACACTTCTGGCTCCTTCTCCTGAGGCATTCTTCCTCTCTGTTCTGCTTTCTGGCTACCATGAAGCAAGTAGCTTTCTTCCACCATAACCTTCTACTCTGATGTTTCTGCCTTGGAACAATACAACCATGGACTGAAATATTTGAGACTGTAAGACAAAATAAACTTCCCCTCTCATAAATTGTAGTTGTCAGATATTTTTGTGCCAGCAACACAAAAACTAGCCAATGAAGACTGGGTACCAAGTGCATTCTAAGCTACTGGGTAGAGAAGATATTTTACATTAAACAACTATATATTAATGCTATGGGTTGATCACATGCATTTACATACAGCAACCCATGAGCTGCAATGTTAAAAATGTAATCCTGTTTTCTTTTCTCTCCTTTAACTATCACAATGTTGTGGATATTAAAAACTCAGAAGATGCTCTTAAATAGAAGATTTACTATGAGGTTGAAGTATTTATGGTATAACTGACATCACTTCAGATCAAAGGAATGGCAGTTCTAAAGGAATCCATTTATTACCTTCCAGGTTTATCTGTGGGATTGTGACAAGACTGAAATGACAACACAGATAAGCAGCATCTTCAAAATCATAGAGAGAAAAAAATCTGACATCTTTGAGCAACATGATCTGCCATTTTATGAATCAAATTGCCATTGTCTGTAATGACGACCTCAGAATTCTGTGGATAATAGACATAAAACAATTGGGGTTGATGTTCTTTCCTTAGAGAAAAGGAAATTTGTTTCTGAATATTGTGAAATTGATGCTGACCCAAAATCAAAGACAAGAAAACCGAGTGTACTTGGAATATTTTGAAAAGGCATTTCTACTTGTTTCTACCTACTCTCATCACTTCAAAATCCAAACCCATTTTGAAAAAAATCATAAGAACACAAAGCACTGAGAGTTTATACAAATTGCTCCTGGATACATGTTGCCTAGAATCTTGTGTTCTTTTTGCCTTGTAGAAAGTTCTATTTTCCAAAAACCTTGGACTAGAGTGCAGTTTTATATATGTGTCACCTCCAAGACAGCTGTTAGATGAGCCCAGAACTTACTGGTGATTTCATCACCTATCATTACTCAAGTCAAAATGGAAATGATCTGCTACATTCTCAATTGAGATAATGATGAGAAATGTTTTCTTTTTCCTTGTCATTCCTCATTCACCACATCTAGAGTAAAGGGTAAAGTATCCCTGTCAACCACGCTTCCCAACAGGTTATAAAGATGAATCATCAAGTACATCATGGGTCAAAGCAGAGATAAGGGTTATTTGATGATCTCCTCCAGAGTCTGAGACTGAAAATATGGCAGTAATGGGTGTTGGCAATAATTTGTTACAAATTGAAAAAGACAACTTTGTGTCTATGTGAAATTTGGAGACATTGAATGGGTTCATGGTAAAAGACAAAATCTCTTACCTCACTCAAATCCTTTAGTAAAGATAGAACCATAAACAAAAATAAAACAAGAGAAATGAAGTGAATGTATAATAGGTTTTGATATTAGATATGATGATAACTCCTTATATGTATCACTTAAGCATAGCAATTAACTTTGTAAGATTAATATTGTTTTCTAACAAGGAAGTTAAAACTCAAGGTGGTAAATCAATTTGGCCAAAATGGTGTTGAAAAATCAAGTCCAGAACTTTCTGACCTGACAGTCCATGATGTTTATTACTATGTTTTATGCAAAAAGGAAAAAAATCCACTCACAAAAAGATAAACACAAAATTATAGGACAGTTACAGAAAATCATGGTAATGTGACCAAGAAATGGTTAATATTCTTAATATGACAAGAATCTTTTATAATCCATAAGCAAAAAAATAAATTCAGCACTATGAAAATAAGCTAGAAGCCAAGGAAAGGGGCAAATGCAAAAAATTTTTTTAAAAAGTACTATAATAAGTTATCAAAAATTTGATGGATTAGAAGAGCATAAATTCATTTTCTCATAGTTCTGGAAACCAGAAATCTAAAATAGGTTTACAGGAACCTGGATTTTTTAAAAAATAAATCCACTTCTTGTCTTCTCCAGATTCTAGGGGTCTCCACATTCCTTGGTGCACAATCCCATCCTGTGTCTCAAGAGCGTAGCATCATCTGTCTGTTCTCTGCTTCCACCCTTACGTGTTCTCTCTATAACATTTGCCTTTTCACCTTGTAGGGACACTTGGTCCCACTCAGATAATCTGGAGATGTTCATCACCTAAAAACCTTAATTTAATCACATCTGCCAAATCCTTTTTATTGTTTAAACTAACATATTCTCAAATTCTAGGGATTAAGACACAGACGATCCTGGGAGGGTATTCAACCTATCACACTTACAGCCAAAACTTTCATTTAAAGCAACAGAGAAATAACTTTTTTGCCAATTGAGTTGATAAGAGTATAGAAATGACACAGCTATTGATAGGTATACCAGCTGGTGTGAACTTTCTAAAATATAGGGGTTTTATATGTCAAAGAACATTAAACGAATTACTAGAATTTCAGATTGTTACAGGTGATCATAAGAAAATCACCATAGCTGCTAGCTAAGGATGATAATTTCAGTCTTTAATATATTATTTGTCATTCAGTGGTACTCAAACACGGTTTTTAAATCATATTGTATAAAAATATTGACAAGATCAAAATATCATTACATATGAAAAAGGCTATAAGCAAATAGATTGACTTCCTTTTAAAAGCATATTTTTGTATTTAGAGAAAAATAACAAAACAGATAAAAGGGTAGAAATAATGCAGAATTTCAGTGGAATATTACTCAGCTATGGAAAAGATGATCTTGAGGTTTTTATAGGTAAATGGAGGCAACTTGAGACTATCCTCAAAAGTGAAACAAATCAGACTCACATTTGTAAATATTGTATTGTCTCTCCAGTGTAAAAAAAAAGAGTAATAAGATCCTTTAAAAGCATATTAATTAATAATATTTGGATAATTTCCATTGGTTTTGTACAGTATATCCAGATTTTTATGTGACGATGCAAACCTATTCTATCAGTACAAATTATCAGTGCGTCTCTATTTTGACACCAGCCAGGTATAGCTCCAGCCTTGCCAGGAAACAGAGAGAGTAATGAGGTCATCTTCTGGTTCAAGCTGGCCTGAAGTTCTCGTATTTTCCTCACGGGCAATAAAACATATGACATTTCATGAAAATGGAAAACTAGAAGCCAGGAAAACACAGTGGAAAGAGGAGGAATCTTGAGTCAATGACCTGAGCAGGAAAACTGATTCAATGATTCATGACCTGTACGGTGCTGGGCAATTTATTTAATTTAGCCAAGTCTTGGTTTATCGTCTGCAAAATGGTGCTGATGGTGCCCAACTCCAGTCTTCTGTGAGGAAGACAGTGAAATACACACACAGAAAAACACACAGAAACACACACACACACACAGGGTCAGGCAGCTGAGATTCAAAGCCTACATTTCTCCTTTACTAATTATGTAGATAAAGTAGAGGTGGTTTTACACACTCTGTCTCTGTTCCACCTATAAACAGAGCTCTTACTAACACACACAGTGCATGCTATAAAGTACTGCAGAGCTAATCACAAGGCCTGTTCTTTCACATAGTGAACATGAAAAACCAAATAATGGAGAATATAACAGGTTTTTAGTAAATTCTAACAGTTTGCTCTTTATAAATATTGTGCTATTGTGACAGCATGTTTTGACAGTTCTTGATTATCACACTGATGACAAAAATCTGGATATCTTTTCATCACTCCACATTGGAATAAGCCAAGTGCTGAAAGCTTTATGTTGATCAGACATATGATAGCTTCATATTGATGAAACAGATGATAAATATATATCTTTCAAGTTCTTTACAAATCTTGGAAGTACATGCTTGAGGTATATTTTGCTAAACTGATTCCTCGTGATAAAAAGTCTAAAGACTTTACTAAGATAATTGTAGGAAATTCTTGGATTTTAAAAAGAAAAGCAGTACCTTATTCATCATATGTAGCGTTCTCAGTAAAAATTACTTTGGTTAATGAATTTTATTTGTTTTTATTGTTTATCTTTTGTCTTTTTTGAGATAGGGTCTCACTCACTGTATAATACAGGCTGGTCTCAAAATCGCTTATGTAACCCAAACTACATTTCAATTATGAAGATCCTCCTGCCTCAGTCTCTTAAGGGCTGGGATTATAGGCATGTACCACCATGCCTGGCCAAGGTTAATGGATTTTTTTAAAAAAATAAAGGCATATCTGCAGCCCCTGAGAAATATCAAGCCTTCTGAAGGAGGCAAAATCTATATAAATACAAAATTATCAGGAATGCAAATATTAAAAAACCAAAAGCAGATTTACATCACCAAACAGTACATAAATGCATGAGGATAAATGCAGTAAGAAATCTGATGTTTCCAGGGATATAAATTAGCAGCCCAAGCACCTGCCTGGCAAGTGCAAGGTGCTGAGTTTGATTCTGAGTACAAAAAAAAAAAAAGAGAAAACTAACCATTACTTGTACTGGATCCTAACACAATTTCAATCTCTGTGGTTAAAAGATCTACCAAAGAACAACTTATGCTGTTGACTACTCTTTTCCTGTAAAAATTCTCTTCTGTGAATTCTGTAACACTATGGATATATATGTGCTGTGCATGGAGGCCCATACTTACAATCCTGGCCACTCAGCGGGCTGAGGCAGGAGAGTCGCCAGGAGTTCAAGGCTAGCCTAGGCTACACAAGTGAGTTTAAGACCAGTCTGCACTACAAGTGAGACTTTGTCACAACAAAATAGAATAAAAATGCATACCTAACCATATTGACTGAAATCTCTTCTCGATATCCGTGTCATCTTTCTTCCCTGATTTTGGTGTTTTATGAGGTTATTACTATTTCTCCTCATTCTACATTCTCTCTCAGAGACAAATCTTTCCACCAAAGTCAAACTCCAGACTGGAAGTCCCTATGCATTCAAGTTCCATTTGTCCAAGACAAAACACCATTTCTATTCTTCCCATATAACTTCCTATCTTAGGAATTTGGTTATTAATTTCACCCTCTTTATGCCCTTATAAACCAAGTCTTAAGCTCCTCCTTGCCACCTGTAACTAAAAGTCAAAACTTCTTAGCCATAATTACTCTGATTTCACCTCTCTCTGGAATCATTGCCAATGCTTTATTTCATAAATGCATTACTTAATGAAACTGTGATAACTGTTTAATCCTGCCTTCTTCTCTCTTTGCTCCCAAAATATTCCCTTTTTTTTTTTTTTGGTCATTCTCAGACATTTTCCAAGAATAATCTTTGCAAAATTCAAGTCATCAAAGTCATCCCTAAGCTATCTCAAAAGGATTCCTTCACTAGTTCCCATTTCATGACCAAAACGAAAACCCAAACTCCTTATGATAACAGGCAAAACCATTTATTATCCTTCCTGTTTGTCTATAGAATCATAGCTCCCATTGTGCTCCCTCATACATTTTACCCTTCGAGCTACAAATGTAGGTAAAGACTACGAGGTCATATCTGTGTGCCCCTAGAATGAGGACTCAATCATTGTCCAGAGGGATCTTCTGGATAATGAAAATGTTCTGCATTTTTTATAGCTGAAATGAGGGCTGCAAGCCACATATGACTGTTAAGTGTTTAAAATGTGCTCTGATTGGTACAACTAAATCAGGATTTTCATTTTCTTTACCTTAAGCATCTGACATGTAAAGAGCCATTTGCCTTGGACAACATTGATGTAGATGTTAATTAGGTATTTGCAGTTTATATGCCATGCCGAGTTTAATTTATAAAAATTTAAGCCTCAAATTCTTTGAACAACTATTTTCTCATCATGTGGGCATCTCTCTCTGATTTGGCAGAGAAACAGGTCAAGTCTTTACCTCAGGAACCCCCTTCCACCTTCAGGAGAACTTCCATCTGCAGGCTACAATCATTCTGTTCCCAGTTGTAGGATCCTCTTGAAAATGTCCTAGCCATTAGACTCAGAAGGTTTAGAAAAGATGTTAGTTTGCATAAAGGCCCATGATCTTATCTTACTGCCAAGAAGTTGTGTCTTGAATTCTCATTCTCATATCACTTGGGTGGTTTAAAATATTCTAAATGGAAGTTGGTGGTCCCCAGGCAGAAGCTCTCTGGGGACCTGACACTGCTAGAGAAGACTGCACCTTAGGCCGGTGTTACCCTTTCACAGTTGCTGGAGACAGCATATCACATATAAGACTACTTATTCCTGTTTTTCCTCAACTTCCTCACCAAAACAAACAAACAAACAAAACACAGAGTCGTATCATATTGTAAAGAGCATTTTTCTCTCCTGCATAAAGTAAACCTCCTTTCTAGATGTGTTCTACATTGGAAAGGGCAAGTATTTTTTTATGTTACCTTTTTTTCTAAAAGAAAATCTTTTATCTGTGATCTACACTTCACTCTTTGTCTCTACTTCCTAGCTCTGTGATGTTTACTAGATCTCTGGCTTCATTTGATAAATCCATAAAAGTGATGATAATGTTATCGTGAGGAACAAGTGACAGGAGACATTTAATGACATAATGTCTTTAGTACAGAGGGAGCCTCTGTTGCTCAGGGTAGTGTCAACTTAGCGGCTTTTGGACCTCCCCAGGGGACTGATGGAGCTCACTTCTAGATGTGTCTGGAGGGCCAGGGAGGCATGGTCTTGGGGGTCTAAGCTGGGCCCCTCACCCTTTCCTCTCCAACATTTCCCTGCTCTGCCACTTGGTCACCATGAACCACACAGCATTGTCGACCACGCCCTCTGCCCTGATATTCCCTTTGAAATGTGAGCCAAATCAGAACTCTACTCCTTTGTGTTGTGGGTGTTAGGCATTGTGTCCAGCTATTACAGAGTCATATAGTAAATATGAAACAAACACTGTGTATTATAATCAGTGCTGTGGGAACAGTTCAAGGCTTCCTATGCCTATCACCCTGAGTCTTATTTTCCCTCTGGAAAATATTTCATGTGTAAGAAATTTAAAATAACCAATTTTAGGCCACTACTTTATTCTCAGTTTTAAGAAACCTACCTTTGTCTGCATAAAGTATAATAAGGTTGATTTCTACCTGTTAATCACAATGCAACAGGCATACAGTTTACACAGCCAGAACCCCGGAGCATTACCTTTCATTCCCCACTGCACAGAAGGATGCGTCTTCATATGAAACAGCTCTTCCCAAGGGGACTTTCAACTCCCATTCACACTGCTTTCAGCACCTATCATTCCCAACTTACACCAGCTGCACAGTCAAGACCAATGTACAGATGTTCCCTCAAGAGAAGGAGGCCTTTACAAAGCAGAGAAACAGCATGAGAAGGGCAGTTTGCCATCCATTTCCAAGAAGATACAGGTCAATGCTTTGATTCTGGTAATCTAAAATTGTAAGTCATGGGGAGTCCCATCACTGAATTTTTACTATGGACCGAATTGAATATTGTACTCAAGAATGAGCTCTAGGCTACATCAACAAAGCAGAAGAGTATGATAGCTGTCTCATTCCAGATGCCAGAACATTGCAAAACTAGTTGCAATGTACCAGAAGGCAGGGGATGAAAGGCATTAAGACGGGGAGTCCCCATACGACACCCATAGGGACTCCTTCACTGCACTTCAGCAAGGCTAAGGATACTATTTAAACCCACAATAGAGGTCTCCCTTCTTACCCATTGTGATTTTTCCAACTGCTAAGTGGTTGCACAGAGAAGAAAGACTGAAATGAGTAGAAGACTTGGGACTCAGGGTAGATGACCCTCAATTATCTGGCAGAGCACATGAGAACTCCACTGTCCACTCTCTACCAAGAAAACAGGCACGAGCAGGTCCCCTGAGCAGAAGATGACATAATAAAACATGGAAACCCAGGCTGCAAACAGATTAAAGATGCTAACTAGCCTTTACTCAGTGTCTGGGTAAGGCTTTGCCTATGTCTCTGCTCCTCAGTGAAGATTTGCAGGGAGGTTTTGTTGCATTTGCTGCTGCTGCTGTTGTTTGTCACAACCTCCCTGACCAGAATATTTATCCATGCTTCTGCCAGTTTTAATACATGCCTGTACTAACTGCATCTTTAACCCGTGTCGTGCTGGTCAACCTAGCTCACAGTGACACCTAATTTCCGCCCCCAGGCCTTGTCAGTAACCAACAGCAGATTCATCCCTCATAAATCTCAGCTTGCTTTCCTGGTATGACCATATAGCCCAGAAGATAAACATTCTAAGGCAAGATTTATTCTGCCATTGAATTCAGATAAAGAAAAATGAACTAATTAGATCATATTCCAAACACTGTGTCTAATACTTCGTGATAGATTTAGTGCTCTGAGAAATGAGAAGCTAACAATCCCAGCAGGTCAGGCCAAGGAGGGTCATCCCCAGAGATGGAATACTGCCTGCCTACACTGCCAAGGGTCTGAACGCATAACACCCCTGATCCCGCACTCCTATCTCCCGAGATGTCTATCCTGGTCCTGACCCTCAGCACTCCTGGCTGGGATTTGGTTGCCCTGGGCTTTCTGGGAACAACACTCCAAGAAAAGGAACAATTTGTCCAATAGTTCCATGGCAAACAAGGATTTTTGCCTTTGGCACTGTCCTTAAATGGTTGAAAGATTTAATGATCTTCCAACCCAAGTGTACCGCTCTGTCTTTTGCGCTTTCTCAGAAGCCTTTTCTCCACATCTTGCCCTCTGGTTTCCTTCCTCCTAACACTGCTAACACCATTTTTCCAAGGTCATCAACGACCTCATTCTAAATAAATCTCAAGTCACTTTCTCTGTTCTCTTTCTCCTTTGCCACACCCTCCTTTTTAAAAATCTCTCCTTTGTCTCTCTCTCTCTCTTTTCTGAAATTTTTGAACTCTATTCTTCTCCCTTTTCAGTTTTCTTCCATTTTCTTCTTCTTTTTCTCCACTACTTCCTCTTTCTTTGACATTTTTGGACTACAGATGTCACCCCAAGTGTCCACCTTTTGCCCCTTTACAAGCATAGTGTCAACAATCACTTCCACTGTAAAAAAGAAATCTCCCAAGAGAAACCTTCCTTCTCAGCCACCCACAGCTCTAGGCTCTGCCGAGCTCTCTCTTCTGCCTCTTCACAGAGCACCAGTCCTGATCTTCCCAACTTTAGGGCAAATTCCAAGAAAAAGAAAAGAGCCTCTGTTTGGAGATTGATGATTCTAACTCTACAACATTACCACTTTGCACCCAAAATCTTGATATTCTCCTTCTGTTCAAACTAAACTGGATACTTTGATTTGTTTCTATCAAAGCTCCTTCCAAATTGTTTTTACTCTTTATCTTATTGTGTTTCTTCTTAATGTAAACTAGGTGCTTCCTTCTTGATTTAACCATGCCACGCCTGTTTCTCAGAGAGTTCCTATTGGCCATACCCATCTCTTCTTCCCACCAGAGCTCACCACTTTCCTTCCATCTGCCTCCAGGGACATAAGAGTACCTGAAATGCATGCAAGGTCCCTGTTCTCATTGAGGGGTGAAAGTAAGCCTTGGTCCAGGAACCACAAGTTCACGTGGAATGACAGACTGCTGTGAATGTTATGAAGGAGGTTTTTAGATGCCATGTGAGGAAATTACAAGGTAATCAGATGGTCTTGGGATTCTGGGAAGAGAATAAGTGTTACCTGAGATTCATAGGATAAGAAACAACTATTTATGGAGAGCAATAGAAAGAACATTCTAGCACACAGGAGATGAATGTGGAATTGTCCTGTGATAAGAACTCAGACTTCTGAAAAGCAAAGAAAAAAACTGCTATTGATTATTGAAGAATTGGACCATGGCGATTCCTAAGAGATGAGACTGGAGCCAGATCAAGCAGGATTGTGTTGCCCATGATAAGACTACTGACCTTTAACTCTGAAAAGAATATGTATTAAATTACTTTAAGTTTGTCATGCAAACAACCATCACATATATGGAACAGACTGTGAATGAAAAGGAACAGAGTAATAGACTCATAGCAATCAGTTCATAGGTAAGAGCAAGAGACTCATAACTACTTTTGATGTGCTCAGATTCTATTTGGGGAAACTTTTACCACTTAGCAGAGTGATTTTGTCCTTCTTCCATCACATGGGAAGAGCAAATGACCTGTAAGTGAAAGAAATCAAGATCTCCAACTTCAACTCTAAATTGAACTTTTCAAGTATTTTCCTGGGAATTTGTACCATGTATACAGCAGAAAAAAATTCCTACTTTAAGATCTATAGTAACTATTAATGCATAATTGTGCAATAATGGTAAAAGAGATGGCTAGCTAACTATGGGATAATTGCTCCTGTCTGCATTGACATTCCCAGTTGGATCCTACACTGAGGACAGAGTCACATATGCAGAGAAAGGGACAGAAAGTATTGTATATCTTCTCATAAAATTCAGAAACGCCAACAATAACTGACTCAGTAAAATGCCACACCTGAAAAAGAAATTTGGGACAGTAGCCAACCTTGGTTGAAAAGCCAAGTGCAGAACATGGTACAGTCAGTTCATCCAAGGCCACAGAAGACCAGTTCCTGGCTGCAGGCAGCCTCTTAATCTTAATCATGTAGCTTCAGGCTCCAACAAGCTTGCTATGGTCACAGGCGGCAAGAAGCAAAGTCAGAAGAATTAAATGACTGCTGCCTGGGTGTGTGCTGGCCCTATAGCACAGCCGGAGATGCCAACTCACTTGCAAGCTGCAACTCTCATCTTAAAGAGGAACAAGGCTGCTACGCAGACTAGAATTTCCCCCTTCTGGTTTAATCCCTCCTAGAAAACCTCTCGTGGCTTTGTAAATGTGAAAACAGAGGCCTTGATCCTTCCTGCCCTCCCCCGTGTGCATGTGCCATCCCTACAAGGCATAAATGCAAAACACTTGCCCATCTTCATTTTTGGGATTTGCAGGGCAACTAGCCATCTGGCTTCCTGAAGGTTATTCACACTGCAATAGGAAATAAAGTTCTTGCTGCTATTACCCTTAAACTTCTCCTATTTACCCCAGGAATAAATTAATTACCTCTCTAAAGCACCCTTTCCCACACTGCCCAGCACACATCTGTAAATTCCAAGAAGAATGCGGTGAGCTGGTTGCCAGTTGGCCTTTGAAAAGGAATGGCAACTGGCCAACCATAAGTCAGTTTATTATCCATGGTAGAACTTGGACTTCTTATTGCAAATACCGTTGCATGTTTCAGCACTTACCTCATAAGTATCAATTTGTATCTCAGTTTGTAATAAGCCGATATCGACTACTGGTTGTGGACCGGCAGAGGAGGAATAGGCAAAGAAGGCCAACATGCATACCTCACACATTTGCTAAACACCTGTGTGCATTTACATTACACATTATCAATGATTTTCAGCAGGTAGTATGTTTGGCGTTGACAATTGCCCATGGGATTTTTACATTATTAAAGGAATTTAAAGCAGGTAAAATATAGTTTACCCATCATCACCAATTATTTGGCTTGTAAGGCAACATTTACTTCCAAATACTCTAGCAATTTCTCTTTACTAATTTTCAACATCAAGATTGATGGTCTTCTTGTTCCCAATCAAGATGTCACATGGTGTTTGCTGAGAGATGGGATAATGGATGAAAAAATTATAATGTGTTATGCACATGTACCAGCTGCACACAAGGAATTAAATATGATGTGGTGCAAACATGTACAAAGAAGAAGAAAAGAAAAGGAAGAGAAAGGGGAAGAGGAGGTGGAGGAGAAGAAGGAGGAGGAGAAGGAAAAGGAGGAGGAGGAGAAGAAAGAAAAGGAGGAGGAGGAATAGGAGGAGGAGAAGGAGAAGAAAGAGAAGCAGGAGGAGAAGAAAAAAGAAGAAGGAGGAAGAGAAAGAGGAGGAGGAGGGAGGAGGAGGAAGAAGAAGGAGGAAAAGGAGAAGAAAAGAAGAAGAAGGAGAAGAGGAAGAGGAAGAAGAAGAAGAAGAAGAAGAAGAAGAAGAAGAAGAAGAAGAAGAAGAAGAAGAAGAAGAAGAAGAAGAAGAAGGGAAGAAGGAAGAGGAGGAGGAGGAAGAGGAAACCTAAGATACAGGTGGAGGAATGAAGGAGGAAAGGGACAGGGGATGGAGAAAGGAATTAAGACGTGCTGTTTACCTGTACTGACTCCCCACAAGGAGTGTAAACATTATATAGTACACAGATGTGCTAATAAAGCTTAAAAATTATAATAATAAATAAAGCAACTCATCTTCTCAATACCTATGTTTTTGTGCTTTTGAACAAACTAATGCTTCTTCCTGGAGCACTGTTCTCCTGCTTGTTGGATTTGAAGTCCTGACTCAAGTGGAGGGTAGGGAGGTGCCAGGAGAAACACAAATGTCCCTTGAAAATACAATAGGCAAACTTAAAGGCCGGTGAATAAAACAAAGCCAGAATTGCAAAGGTTAGCATGGGAAAGGCCCCCTGAGAGCCTATATTTTCCGATGCCATAACCATTGAATTTGATTCAGTTATCATGCAGTTTGGTTTGTGACAGAATCACAGAAAGAATTGAGTTTGTGGGCTGAGGCACCACTGTGCCTACCTCTCGTTCTCCACTTCTCTGTCTCTTTTATGACTTTGTCTTTGGCTGTCGAGGCTCTTCTGAGAGTAGTGTCCATCATAAATAGAAGCCTCATGACTGTCAAATTCAAGCACCATCGTGGTGACATCTTCTGTGCTGCTGGGAAACTGAGTGGCGTGGTGTTGGCCACACCATGGACAAGTCCCCTGGAAGGAGGTTTGTAAGCAGCACATGAAATGTCCTGGGAGGTGACTTGGCACACTTTCATGGTCACTGATGGATGTCTCTGTCTTCCCACCCCTCAGTACACACTCAATCCATTTTGGTGTACATTTTTCCAAGGCTAATTGTTAATTTTATGCTTCTTTGTCACTTGCCAGAGTCCCTGGAAAATACATAAACTCAACTCATGGCTGTTGAGTAAGCTTTTTAAAAATATAAAGTGGATTATGTCATTCCCTTGCTTAAATACTTCAGTGGCTTCCACTGTTTCTAAAATGAAACTTATTTTCCTTTAGAGTAATTTCTTACCATTTTACTATGTCTGGTCTACATTTTAGACCTTATTTACTGTTCCAATTGCTCACACAAGGGGACAATATGATGTTTACACATATCAGTCTGATTTATTTCACTTAGTATTGTCTCAAGCTGCTCCGTTTATCTATGAAAGTCTCAGCTTTATCTCTTTATGACAGAGCAGAACCCCACTGAATAAAAGCACCACATCTTTTTAATCCACTCCTCAGTTGGTGGGGATTCAGATTGTTTCCAAGATTTGGGGAGAGGACAGTAAGGAAAAGGGAAAAATGCAGATCAGTTATACTATTAGTGCCTCTTTGTTTAAAAGGAAGAGATTTGTGCTAATATTGATTGCAGATGAATGCAGAAAGAAATGATGGTTTGAACACAATGGACCACTACTCAACCATAGAGACAAATTTCAGCCATCTGTAGAAAAACGCATGCTCCTCGGAACCTTAATACTAGGTAGGCTAAATCCAATGTGGGTTAAAGAATGCACAGTTTTCCTTAGAAACCCTGCTTATAATTTAAAGAGCAAAATAACAAATACATGATAGGCAACAAGGAGATAAACTTTGTGGAGGTGAGAAAAAGATCTAGAGAAGAAGGAGGAGGACGGGAGGGAGGTGAAGGGTAATATGTTTTCTTTGTTGGTTTCTTTTCTGAGATGGGGTTTTGCTGCATAATTCAGTTCAGGGTGGCCTCCAAATTGCTCTGCAGCCTAGCCTGGCCTCCAGTTCTCAGAAATCCTCCTGCCTCAGCCTCCAGAATGCTGCAATTATTGGCATGTGCCACCATACTTGGCTTAGGGCAAAATATATATATATAATTGATATATTGATATATAATGATAAATGATTGTTATTTGGAATATATATATATATATATATATATATATATATATATAAAACAATCTATCATGAAGCTATGAAAATGCAGAAAGGTTGACCCTTCCCCCCAGGTTGAATGTGTGTAATGTACCTGAGTTTCCCTCCTTTCAATAGTATTTTCTATTATTCTACTGCATTATTTCTACTTTTCATCAGTTGCCTTAGCTAGTGTCAGGTCCCTGGAGATAAGAATCAGTGGGTCTCAGAGAAGGGGAGACAGTTTAATCAAATGGAAATCTTTAGAGTCTCAGGTTGTCATTAAGAATGAAGAAATTCTTAAATGCAGTTAGAAAAATGACACAGTACGAATCCTTATCTTGAATATATTGACACTTTAAATACAAACATATGAACTTCAATATAGCCATTATTACTTTGACTGAAGAAGTCAATCTTTTCTCCAACAGAAGTCCAGTTCCAGTGTTTAGTGAATGTCAATTATGTGCCTCAAGGACAGTTTTCAATTTACTGCCTCCTCTAATGTGACAAAGACCTGCATGACAGACTTATGAAGGGGGAACTACCCCTCCACGTGCACTGAGCCTCAGCTTAGCTGCATAGCCAGTGTTGAACAAGAGGGTGTCCGCAGGAGCTGCGCAGCAGAGGTTTGGTGGAAGCAGTACTCCAAGTCTCGTCTTCTTCAACCATTCCTCCATTGAACTTAGCCCGTGTACTGTCTTGAAACCTAAACAGTCACACACACAGCCTCATGTGGAGATTCAAGGGCCTGGAGCACAGCCCCAGAGCACTGGTCAGCACCCAGCACCAAGTGTCAGCTCTGCCAGTGAAAAGGGTTTTGATCTTCCAGACATCCCTTCATTGGTGACACTTCATGAAGCCAAAAAGCCCAGTCTATCCATAGAATCACATGCAAAAGAAATACGCTGTTGTTCTAAAGCCAATGAACTTTGGGGTAGCCCATTTTCACCCCCAGCACCCTCCATAGTGAATTCCATTTTGCTCAGAAGGAACTGAGACTCGGAAATGGCAAATTATCAAACTAACAGCATTTAAATTTTGATTTGAATTTACCATCTTCCTTAGGGAATAGCAAGTTAGACTTCAAAACAGCCAATTTGATTATACCTCCCCCTAAAGAGGCCTCATATGTGTCATATGACCATGTTCTCACCACCCAAACTGTAGGTTAGTGAAAGCAGTTGGCAACTGACTCAGACACGGCCAAGCCATCAATTGACCATCAACCTATTTTATGGCTTTGAGTGGTATGAAAAGTTGAATTAAATGCATCAAATTCTTTTCCTCAAGAATTTCAACTGAAAACACTGAATGACTAAGGCAGCTAAGCAGCAGAAAGCGAAGCCAACATGTGTAAGGCAGAAATATGACATAGCACAACTCTGCAAAGCCACAAGAAAGCATAAAATAGGATAAAATAAAATAAAATGAGCAAGTAGAAAGCAGGAACAGTATGTGAGAATGCTAATGAATTATATTTGTTGATAGCCAGAGGCAGAGTGAATTGAGAAAAAAAAATAGAAAATGGGAAAAGTGCCATGTGTCAAAGACTGTATGTCCCCCACAGCTATCTGGTTTCTGATGGCTTCCTACTTATGAGTTTAAGAAATGATTGTCTTTCAACAAACCAAACTTTTCTTAAAGTATTTTGAGTAATTTTCTATTCCTCGTGACCCAAAACTAAAGAAAATTTCCAAGAGGAAATAACTCTATGCAGTGAAAAATTAACTTAGGAATGATTTTGATTTTTTTTCAGTTACTTTTAACAAATACTTAATTTCTGATAAGCAGACTATTCATATATTTAGGTTGAGACAACCAAGCAAATAAGGATGGTTTCATCGAAAAAAGATTATTATTTATGACAACTATCTATCTAGCAAAACTTCATGGTGCACAGAATACTTTGAGTTGAATTCATTATTAGATTTCAAAAATTCAGTGTAGAGACTAGGCACTCTGTGCCTTCTTTAGAATCTTGCATCCACCAACCTCAATTAGAGCCAGTTTGCCATGTGTCTGAGTGTGCTGCAAGCAGAACAACCCACTACCAAAACTTTTAACCAGCCATGAGCAGTTATATCAAATGATGCAAGTTTAAAAAGGAAATGAATAAATGTATCCCGATAGGAGGGGAAAACCAGAGCTGCAAGAGGTTAATCCGCAAATAATTTTTTTTAATTTTAAACCTGCCTTTGATTAGAAGATTTAAGCCCTTAGAATAATTTACTCTGGCTTTTCTTTGTCAGATTTATGAAGTTCTCTCATTTAAAAAATGTGTATATTGCTGGATGATTGTAAAATTTAATAGCAAACAGGCTATGCACTTAGGAATAGACTAAGCACAATTAGCACTCACATTCCTCCCACTCCTATAAATAACTCTGTTTCCTTTCCATGTCTGCAAATTTCATTATATTGATGGAAAAAAGGAGGGGTGGAAGAAGTAAAAAAGAAAAGCCTTCTGATTTTCCTTTATTGCAAAGTTCAGATCCAAGCATTCGATCAGGGTCTTGTACAGTTTAGGAGTGGATGAGCACAGAGTTAAAATCACTCCAGCACTAAGTCATAGCTACCAGTTTTGGAAAGAAATGTTTCTACGAATGGTTTGGGAATTCACCTGCTGAAACACACAGACACGCACACACACACTCACTCGCACACACACGCACAAACACAAGCATACACACACACTGGCCCTTCCAGAAAACAACCTGCTTTATGAGCTTTTTCAAAATGAGCTTCAGTGACCTCAGAACAAAGGATTTTTGTGCCTTCTATAGTTTTGTTATACTTCGGAGATGCTACCTAATTTGGATGTTACTGTTTATCATGCCAGTGAAAAGAATAAAGGCTTTATTTATTAGAAGCCCAAGGTGAGTGTTAGAGAGAAAAGAACATTTGGAAAAAGTAAAATTCCAGAAATAGAAGATGCACAAGTTCCTTCAGAGACTCTTGAGCCCTCCTCCATGTTTCTCTCTAGATGAAAACTATGCCTGAATATATTTGATAGTCCTGTGTTCTATGTTTAGCTCTTGAAGGGACCTGTTTGCAAAAAATGACCTGGAAATTTTGGGTTGTTTTTTTTCACCAGATGGAAAAACCCACTTTTATTATAGTCTGCATGTTTCAAAGCTCTTGTGGATAAATGTTTTTAAATCCAATTTAAAACATAGGCAAAGGACTTTGAGATTTCTTCAAAGAAGTTATACAAATGACAGTAAGTATATGCAAAGGCTCTCAACATCATTAATCATTAGAGAAATGAAAACCAAAGTGAAGTACCATCTCTCACCCATTAGGATAGCTAAAAAAGCAAAGCAAAAAACCCAAATATAGCAAATGTTGAGGAGGATGAACAAAAACCTTGTGCACTGTTAGTGGATATGCAAAATGGTGCATGCTGTTGTAGAAAGTAGTATTGAGGTTTCTCAGAAAGTAAAAAGAATGGTATCTATTAATACTAATGTTGGGAATACATCCCAAAGAATTGAAAGTAATGCTCTAAAGAAATACTTATATACCCTTGTTGTTAGCAGCATTATTCACAATGGTTAAAAGATGGAAGCAACCCAAATATTTACTGATGGATGAGCAGATAAAAAAACATGCAAACAGTCAGATACAGCTTTAAAAATGAAAAATATCTTATGATGTGCTGCATCATGAATGAATATTGAGAACATTATACAAAGTGAAATAAACTGGTCACTAAAAGACAAGTATTCTGTGACCCCACTTACATGAGGTACCTAGAGTAATGAAATTCATAAAAAGTAGAAGTGTGCATGCCACAGACTTCAGAACTGAGAGAACATGGATTTGGTGCTTAATGGGTATAATGTTTTGGAGATGAAAATGTTTTGGAGATTAGTTGATGAAAAATGTTTTGGAGATTAGTTGCAAAGCAATGTGACTTGACTAGACATTGAATACACTACTACTGATGTACATGTAAATTGATTAAGATGTAAATCTTATGTTGCACGTATTTTACCAAAACAAAAATTTTTCAGAAAATACTTCAAAGAGATTTTTATCATAATGTTGCTACTGAGACATTTTTATATGATCCAGTGTCACAGAAGTACAGTTGGACCCCTCATTACAATTTTAAAAAATCATCAAAGAGAAATGTCTTCCTCTTCATTTTCCTCTTCCCCCTTCTCCATCTGCTTCTTCTTTTTTCTCCCTCCCTCCCTCTCTCTCCTCGTTTCTGCTTAGATTGTCTCTTTGTATGATAGACTGATTATTACAATGGTCCTCAAGATAAACACTGTGGTTAGGAATTCACACACCTGTGTCAGAATCTTCCTTTGAATATGGGCAAGATCTGTGGCTTGCTTATAAACAAAAGAATGTCGCCAAAGTGATGGTGTATCACTACTGTGATTATACTCCTTTGTATGGTAACTCTTGTCTTCCTATAGACTCTATCCCTTGCTGGTTTTGATGAAACAAGTTCCGTACTATAAGCCTTTTGGTACATCTTACTATGAGACATCCTATCAGCAGACATATTGATCACAAACTCATATAATCAAAGAACCGTGCAGTAGAAAACCCATTTAAGCTTTGGTAGTATAACCAACCCTTAGGAAGAAAGAGGCAATGCGTGTGTAGTGTTTGAAGACTCTAATATTATGATAATTTATTACAAAATCAAATGTAACTGATACATGCTCTATTCTTTGCAGATAAAATTCAGTTTTTACATATACATAGGAAGTGATTTATGCTCTATGTTTGGAAATACTACAGCCTCATACCTTCTTATAGCATTACCTCTAGTTCTAATATTGCTTCTCACAAGCCACCGCATGGATCTCTGGGTCTCATGTCCTACTTATAAGAGCAGGCAACACATTCACTATGGCAGACAGGTGTCTGCATCAGAGCTATAGACGAGTTTAGGTAGTTTTTAAATGTGGGCGTGGCATGATGCCACAACCACTGTCTTGAGTACATTTAAACCAACTTTCATTCTTTTTCTCTTTTTTCTTTTGAAATAAAGTTGAAGGTCCAATTTTCATTCAGGTTGCCCTTAAACTTCAGAATTTTTTTATACTGACCCATCACCTGTCCACTACCTGAGAAACAAAGGTGACCCCCAAAGAAGGGGAGGAAACCCTGCCCATCACCTCTCTGCCACACCATGAACCTCAGTGACTCCTATAGGAGAGAAACCCTGAAGATCACCTCTCTGTAATCCTTGGAACCATGGTGAGCCATGCAGGAGGGGAGAAACGCCACCCATTGCCTCTCTGCCATCCCGGGAATCTTGGCACAGAAGAACCCAGGTGCCGGGCCCATTTCCTTAAAGTGTGGACAGGCAGCTAGCTCAAGAAATGCCCAGAACTTGGAAACCAGTCCATCCAGATGAGCCCAGGGTAAAGCCACTCTAACAAGGGGAAACACTTTGCATACAGCCCAGAACTTAGGATTGCTTCTGTTAGATGAATATAGACTTTGCTCCTTTGATCTAAAGTACAAAATCAATAGTTTCCACAGTTGGTCAGTTTTTTAATTTTGCCTGATGCTGTGACTACTGTTAATTATACTACTGTAGCTAGGATATCATATCTGTTGTAATCCATTGTTTTCTCTCCTATAACAATATTGGGAAGCTCTGGAGTAACAACCTTGCCATAATCCTATACCAAAAGAACAAGGACTGAACCAAACAGAAACCAAAATTCCACTCTCAGTTAATTGGGAAAGTAGAATCTTGGGATAGACACAAACCAACAATCTCCTATGCACAGAAAATATCCCTGAAAAACCAACTTTTTCTAGAGAGGCTTTGATACAAATGATATTGCTACTTACCACCAAACCTCACAAGAATTGTCACAGAAAGCAAAATTTAAAAACTTAACATAGAAAAGTCAGGATGAAGTAGCAAAATGCAATCTCAGACATACACTCAGAAAAAGTCCAAAAGACATTGACATAGAATAAAGTAGAAGTCACATACATGAAATTTCTGAAATGATACCAACAAAAGCAAGGAAACAAATCCATGAGGATTAGAAGGAAATCAGATCAAAAATAATCTCTCAGGTACAAAAAGAAATGACAATCATAATGAAAGAATTGCTGACCATATCTAAAGAAGACAGAGACAAAAAAATAGAAGAAATGGGAAAATGATAGAAACCCTAAATGAAGAATATAGGAAAGAATTATAATCATGAAGCAGATTCAAAGAGATATCCAATATTAATAATACCATTAAAAGTTAGCAAAATCATTTGAATGAAACTGAAGAAGGACTTTCAGACCTTGAAGACAGGATTGCAGCTAGTAATCCATAAAAGAAAATATTTCTTAAAAATAACAAGGAACCAGGAAATAACAACTCAACAGTTGCAAAATGATGTGAAGAAAAACTATATAAGATTGATAGGTGTCAAGAAACCAAGCAGGAATCAACACAAAAGTCATAAAGACTATTGAAGAAGTAATAAAAGATTTCCCAAGTATGGGTAAATAATCTGACATCAGATACGTGAGGCATATAGAACTCCAGTTAACCATAACCATAACAAAATAAACCTACACCCAACCATATAATAATCCAGATCTCAGAAATTCAGCACAAGAACAGGATATTAAAAGCTGTTAGAGAAAAGAAACAGATCACCTACACAGGAATGTCCATGAGAATCACGGCAGATTTCTCAACACAAAGCCTCAGGTCAAGAAGAGCTTAGAGTGAAATATTTCAAAATTAATGTAGAAATAAGATAGCTCCACAGCAAAGAATAACTGAAGAGATTTATGTTCACCAAACCAACCCTACAAAGAATACTGAAAGATATTCTAAAAAATGACAATTCCAACAACAACAACAGAAAGAAACGATTAAGCAGTGAAGGGAATTAGACAGAGGGGGAAAGCAGGGAACCAACACCAGGAAGAAAACATTACAAAGATAAGCCAATATATATCAGTTATAGCAACTAATCTAAATGTACTCAATTTACCAATTAAAAGAAACAATGGCAGAGTGGATCAATAATCAAAATCTAGCAATACGCTATATGCAAGAAACACATTTAATTCAAAAGGAAATTCATAGACTGCAAGTCAAAGAATGGAAAGCAATCTTCTATACAACAAGAATATAGGATAGAGAAGGGGTAGGTATTCTGTTTACAGATGATGTGAAATTCAAACCAAGAATAATCAAAAGAGATTAAGAAAATCACTATATACTTTTTAGGGGAAAACTATAAAAGGAAGAGATAAAGACTGTAAATATATATGAACCAAATGAAGGAGCACACAACTATATAATACAAACATTAATAGACATGAAAAATCAAACAAACAACAAAACAATTATGATGGAGGACCTTTAATAGCACATTGTCACAAAGAGATCAACTAGACAAAGAATAAGCAAAGAAATATCAGAACTAAAATAAACTTGTGAACAAATGGACATAGTAGATTTTATAGAATGTTCCATGCCACATTATCAAAATACACATTCCTCTCAGTTGCATACAAGATATATTCTAAAATAGATCAAATATCAGACCACAGAACATGATTAAGTAAATGTAAAGGAATTGAAATTATTTCATGCATATTCTGTGATCACAGTGCAATGAAATTGGAAATTAATGACAAAAGAAACCCCCCAAAACTTCATAAACACATTGAAATTAAATATAACACCCTCCTGAACAACTAATGGGCCACAGATGAAATTAAAGAAATTAAACAACATCTAAAATCAAATGAAAATGCAAATGTAACTTACAGGAACCCATGGGATGCAATGAAAGCAGTCCTCAAAGGGAAATTTATAGAGGTGAATTCTCACATAAGGAAAATGGAAGGAACAATAAAGAACCTAATGCTGCACGTCAAGCTGCCAGAAAAAGAAGAGCAAGTCACAGCCCATAAAAGAGATGAAATTATGCAGAGCAGAAATTAAAGCATTTGAGACAAAGTAAACAATACAATGAATTAAATCAAAGAGTTGTTTCTTTGAGCCCATAATGCATAAAACTGATGAATCCCTGGCTCGCCTAATGATAAAAAGAAAAAAAAAAACTCAAATCATGAAATAAAAACCGAAAATGGTGAAATCACTACAGATCCTGCAGAAATTCAGAAGATCATCAATATCTATTTGAAAATATTTACTTACGTAGGATAAAAAACACAGAAGAAATGAACAGATAACCAGAAACGTGCAAATTACCAAAGCTCAATCAAGCAGATATAAAAATTCTGAATAAGTTAATAACAGTTCATAAAATAGACAGTGTAATTAAAAATGTTCAACAAAGAAAAGCTCAGATTCTGATGGATCCATGGTGGAATTCCACAAGAAACTCGGAGATTTAGTTCCAATATTTCTCAAACTCTTTAATGAATTGAATGGGAAGCAGCACTCCCTAACTCATTTCTGGAGGCAAATAGTACCCTGATACCCAAAACAGAGAAAGACCAACCAAAAAAGAGAACTACAGGCCAAACTCCCTAATGAATATAGAGGCAAACATCCTCAATAAAATAAGAGCAAATTGAATATAGCAAATCATTAAGACTATACATGATGACCAAATGGGATTCATCCTAAGAATGTAAGGATGGTTCAACATAAGCAGGTCAGTAACTGTAATGCACCACATCAAAAGAGCTGAAGCTGAAAATCACATGATCATCACAATAGATGCAGAAAAACATTTTGACAACGTCCAACACTCATTCAAGATAGAAAAAAAAACACAGGGAATCAAAATAAATGATCTTTACATCAACTTGATAAATATCTATTACAAATCAACAGTTAACATCATATTAAATAAACAAAAACTAAAAGCTTTCACTCTAAAATCAGGAACAAGACAAGGATGTCCACTATCATCACTACTATTCAATACAGTTCTGGAAACATTAGCCAGAGCATTTAGACAAAAAAGAAGTAAAAGTAATAAGAATAGGAAAAAGAAGTGAAATTATAATTGTTTGCAGAATACATGATACTCTACATGGAAGACAATAAAAACTCCACCAAAAGACTTCTAGATTTAGTAACCAAGTTCAGTAGCATAGCTGAATACAAAGTCAACACACAAAAATCGATAGCATTCCTATACCCAGAGAGCAAATTCACTAAGAGAGAAGTTAGAAAAACCACACCCTTCAAAATAACACCCAGAAAAATGATAACTACATAGGAATTAGTCTAACAAAGGGTGTGAAAGATACATACATTGAAAGTTACACTACTCTGAACAAAGAAGTCAAAGAGGATCCCAGAAAATGGAAAGGTATTCCTTGCTCATGAATAGGAAGAAAAATCACAGTGAAAATGGCCATACTCCCAAAACTGTTATACATATTTAATACAATTCCAATCAAAATACCATTAGCATGCCCTCAGATCTAGAGGAAACATTCTAAAAATTCATCTGGAGCAAGAAGAGACCTACAATAGCCAGGGCAATCAGGTAACAAAGGCAAATCATGAGGCATCACAACAAAGCTACTGTGATAAAATCAGCATGGTGCTGGCCAAAAAAAAAAAAAATACAGACCTGAGTATGAATGGAACTGATTAGAAGATGAAGACATGACTATAAACACACTCATTCTTCCTATCTTTGACAAAGGGGCCAAATATGTTCACTGGATTATAGATACCCTCTTTAATAAATAGTGCCAGAAAAAATAACTTTCCACATGCTGAAGAATAAAACTAGACCCATACCTGTCACCATGCAGCAAACCGAAGTCAAAGTGGATCAAAGGTCTAAATATTAAAAAAGAAACACTAATCTATTAGATGAGAAAGCAGGTAGAAATCTTGAAGATATAGGAATAGGCACAGAGATCATGAACGAAAACCAAACCGCATGGCGCAACTACTGTGGAAATCAGTGTAGAGATTACTCCAAAAACTAGGATTAGAAGTACCACTTGACTCAGCTATTCCCCCTCTGGATATTTTCCCAGAAGAACTTAAAACATCATACCACAGTGATATATGTGCACACATGTTTATAGCAGCACAATTTGTAGTAGCTAAATCTTGGAGACAGTCCAATTGCGCATTAACTGAGGAATGGATTAAAGATTTGGTATTTTTACACAATGCTGTACCACAGCACTATAAAGAGAGATGAACTCAAGGCTTTTATAGGTAAGTAGATGCATCTAGAGACCATACTTATGAGTGAAATAAATCAGATATATAAATAAATCATGTTGTCTCCCTAGTGTAAGAAACTGAAAGAGTAAATAAAATCCAAAAGTTACAATAGATATTGTGAAAGGAAAAGGAAGTGCTCACTCAAAAGGAAAGAACAACTAGGAGATAGTAAAAGAGAAGGGGAAATATATATATATATATATTATACATATATATACATGCATATATGTTATGATTGATACATTGTGCCAACTTGAGAAGTTTAGAATTTTAACAAAGAGACTCAGCAGGAATCCAAGGTTCTTACTTTGTAAACATCTCATGCTGGCAAGAGGGGATTAAGGAGATTTTGTGAAAGCTATACCCACCCTGGAAGAGAGAGTGGCCTGTATACAGTACAAGGCAGGGTCTGGGAAAACAGGCAGGCAGCACGCCGCTCTGGTGGGCGGCTGTGAGCCTCCCAGTGCACGGGCTAAGAATCAAACATCCGTCTCATCCTCCCTCCCCGCAGCAATTGAGAGCCGGAGATCTGAGCATGTCTTGTGAGTTTGACTGTAGGCAATATAGCAAATAAGGGGGATTTTCCTCTACCATCTCTTTGAAGGCAAGTATTTCTATCTCTGTTTTGCTCTGTTCTGATCAATGGTATTGCTCTGTTTAATATTCTGTTTTTATAATTTCAGTATTTCCTTCCATATTGCTCTGCCTGATTGAAGGAACAACTATTGTGAAGAAAACCAGATATACTATTGTACCTATTGCTGTTATCCCGGTAACCTGCTGTGAGGTTCTGTACCAGTTTCACTGCACTGCCTCAGTTGGCTATGTCTTGTTCTGCTGTATCTTACTACCTACAAAATAAAATAAATAAATAAAATAAAATAAGAAAAAATAAAAAAGTAAATAACAACAACAAAACAGATCAGTAAGGTACTGAGCAACCTGAAACATGATATAACTAAACAGATAATGGGCTTAAAAAGCAAAAGGAGGAAAAGCAAGTGCTCTAAAGGATATAACTGCATGTATGTTTAAGTGTGTAGGATTGATCACCATGTTGCTAAGTTTTTGCTGGATCGTTGAACAGAACTGTCTGCAGCCTCACTGTTTGAATGTCCACTTTCTATGCTTTAATTTTGTAACTTGAACAACTATATCCAAGAAGACAATGTGTAATGTATCAACTAGTGATTTCTTACTGTTCATTTTTTTTAAATTCTGTATTGTTTTTACCCTTTTTTCTGTTTTGCTTTTTTTTAATCCCCCTCTTTAAATTAAAAAAAAAGATTAAAAAAATATATAAGGCGAGGGAAGATGCTTTTGCTCCCCTCCTGCCCCCCGTTTTTCTCTGGCTGCTTTTGCTGGCTGCTGCCTTGAAGTGTTGCCCTGGTGACATGCCATCCTGCCTAGAAGCCAGCTGATTACGGACTGAAACCTCCACAAATTGTAAGTTAAATACACTTTACCTTCCTTCATTTTGGGTGCTGTGTATTTTGTCCCAGCAACAAGAGAAAAGTAATCAAGACAGTATACAAACAAATAAGTAAGACAGTTATACTATTCATTCTACTGGTTCATTGAAAGTAACAGTTGGTGCTTATATTGTTTGAACAATTTTGCATGTCTATATCTGGTAATTTGAGTAACTATTTTGAAGGCAACAATATGCAATACAATAACCATTGTTAATTTCTTATCATCTTGTTTTGAAATTCTGAATCTTTTTTTTGGTTTTTTATTCTCTTTATAGTAAAAAAAGTAAACAATAAAGAATTTTTTATACTGATGGAAGTAGTATAAACAATAGTAACAGTATTCATGCTATTTAAAATCTGCAACTAAAGACATAAAATGAGATGAACAATATGTACATTAATATTGCAATTTAAACCCAAAGGGTTTGATATTTCCCATTGTAGTGATATTTACAGATGTCTTAAATTAGTTTGCATGCAAAATTGTTTTTGCCAAATGTTGATATATTCTCAGTGTAACCAAGTACAGCTTCAACTATAAAAATTGTTTTTAACATTTATCCAAAACCATATTTTTCTAACCATAAATACTAAAATAAAACAATTCCCTAAGCCTATATCACTCTTTTTTTGCTTTTGTATGCATTTTGATTGACTTCCTGGCTACTTCTTCAAAATAAAGCTGTATTTACAAATTAAAAGTGGAATATAGATTTTTTTTCTCTAAAACCTTGGTCATTCTGCAATCAAAACATCAGGGAGACATTTTGTATATGTAGCTAATAGAAAAGCAGAATTAAAATACATGGGACCTTTTTAGCTTGCCTAAGTGCCTTATAAAATACTTCCAAAGTTGTATACATTAGTATGTGGCCATGCTTTAGTTAAGTCAGGAGGTAAACTGTTAAATTCTTTGGTGTTTTCAAACACAGAGCAGACTTCTATCTCTTCTCCAAAAAAGTTGCATAATTAATAAAATTCATATCATTGAACCAACTCTCTTCTCTTTTTGCTTACAAAAGTCGAACTTTATTTTCCTGTTCTCCCTTGGAAGAAAGATGCTTGTGATAGATGGTAGATGACAGTCCAGAAATTTTATGAAAATGACAAGCATACGCCCTATAAGCATCTGGGAGTTGGCTGCACTTTCGTTTTCGTGCGCATCTTTTAGTGCAATACAGCCAATGGAAAGAAATAGTCACTTTGAAGCACGCCATCAATCCAAAGAACATTTGCATTGGGTGGTAAACACAGCAAGAGATAGTCAATTGCAGAAACAGGATGACAGGTGAAACAACTTTAACAAACTGTAGTTTACAGCTTCTTTGCAGATATGCTATGTTTAAGTTCAGCCAGTTAGTAATTATAGTACATTAAGGCTGAGGGGAAGAACAGACACAGCAGGGTGGGTCTGTCAGTGCCTTGGGATGGACACACTCATGAGAAAAGATTGAAGTTCAAGTCCATATAAGGATGTACTCAGTGGTCTCTCATGTCTGTCTCACCACCTCTGTTCTGGTGGCTTGGCTTGCCTGTCTCGGCTTTACCAGCATCCTTGCTTGATCTCCACGTGGCTTCACCAGGGGCAGTCTCTTATACATAGTGGCAAGTTGGGATAAGAGACAGCTGTGTTTGCTTTTCTCTTCCCACAGTGCGTAGTCTTTTACTACTGAGAAGAGACAGAACCTCAAATTTGAAGGTGGCCACTGATGATCTCATTATTGGTAATTAACGTATCATCTCATAATACAGTGGTATGATACACCCATACCCACAACCTTGAAACTCTCATAGAGTTCTATCTTTAATGTTTAGCTGAATCTCAGGTTTCCTTGTTGGTTGTGGTTTTTCTTTTTGTTATTGTTCCTGAGGAATTGATATAACATAAAAATAATATTTTTAACCAATTGCTCTTTTTGAGAAAAGAGGGAACACCACCTTACATTCCAAAAACTATGAATTTAGCACCAGATTAATATCAATTTGAATGCATACTTAATATTCAGATACTTGGCCTATTCTCAGAAGAGTTTGATTCACTCATCTGAGTGTCAAGCCCAGAAATCTATATGTAATAGAAAAATTTCAGGTGATTCTGTTGTTTGCAGTCCATAGACCTATGTTATGGATTTGGCTTTTGGAAACCTTCCCAAACCACTGGATTCTTATAGAACTATAATATCCTTGACTTTTGACAGTCTGAGGTTGTGGAGAGATTGTCTGTTAATTGTATTTTGAGTCTATCACATGAGAGAAAGACAATCTATTGGTCTCTATAAAGTTTGTTGACTTTATAGAGGACTTTGTGGTCTTCTATCTTACATGTTTTCTCCTTTCTATTTTTGTTGCTGTTTCACTACTCCTAGTTTCTGATTTTTAAACATTTCTCATATAATGTCTATGACTAAGCCATGGGGTCACATGGATTTATTGATATAATTGCCCAGTCAATTAGTTCATGGCTATCTTAGATGTTTACCATGAGAAAAGGCATTGTCAGGGCACCAAGATCTTTAGTCTTAGAAACTATCGTCAGGCTTTGAGATAGGCGGCCACAGCTGTGACTGAACTTTCTAATGTGCTGCCCTCCAATTGGAGTCAATTGAAAGCCAGGAAGTTATTCGAACTGATGACCCATAGAATTCTATTGCCAGAGGTTCCCATGGAGTTGTCTCATAGTATAGATGCACAGAACAAGAATTTAGTCTAAACACATCCCAGCAGTCACTAAAAGCAGCATTCCAGAGCAGACAATCATCGGATAGCAGCCCAGAACCAATTGGAAGTCATGGAAAAATTGGGTTGTAACGGGACGCTTGACTAAGATCATACTGGTCAATTGGATCAGCTTCAATGGGCAGAACTGGAGAGAAGAAGGAGAGAAGAATGATCCTGCTGTGTGTTGGGGACCATGTGATGGATCTGCTCAGATACCATCCCATGCAACCCCATGCTGGGTTCTAGATCTGGCTCTGGGATAAGAGTATAATAATTGGATAACTTTTAAGATTCCTTTTAACACCACAATTTTCTGATATAAAATAAACCCAAAATATCCTCACAGAGAAAAATATCCTCATGAGGCTCTTGTGAGGTGAATGTTTTTGCCCTATTTTAAGATAAGGAATCTCAGATTCAAATACATTAAGAATCACCTAGGTTCATACATCTACTAAATAAGTGGCTGCCTTCAAATTCAGAGCCTCTTTTGTTCCATGTCACTGCTCCTTGTATTTCTCAAAGATTCTGATCCTGTGATTACCATAAAGTGTTAAAAAATAAAGATGGGCTTGGAAAAGTTAACTTGGCAAAGTTTACTAGTGTGACTGTCAATTTGAGTGAGAAACGTCCGACTGAATTGAATCAGCATTCTTCTGGGTGTGGTTGAGAGGACTGCTGAAAACAGAAGACCCGCCTTGCATAGACTTGTCCTCTGAGAGGTATAAAAGAGAAACCAAGAAGGAAGACACTTCTGTGTGTCTGGAGGAGCTGCAGTCTTCACCTTCCCTCTGGACATGGTCTCCTGGTTTGTAGCGCAGCGTTCTCAGCCTACAGCACAGATCCTCAGCCCTCCACTGCAAACCCATCAGCATTCTGGTACCGACTCTCATGGGACACTACAGTGAGCTTCAGGCCTTTGACTGGATCCTTCATGTCTCTGGAGCACAAAAAGATCTTTTGTGCTCTTCCACAACTGACTCTGTGAGCACCCACTGTAAGCCAATCTTGCAAATTCTAACACAATTGTATGTTTTGTATTAAATCTGTTTCTCTAGTAAGTAGTGAACATTATGCAGGGAGCATTACCTTGTTTACATAACTTCTTTGTGAGGATATTTTGGCTTTATTTTATATCAGAAAATTATGGTGTTAGAAGGATCTTAAAAGTTATCCCATTATTATGCTCTTATCTCAGAGCCAGATCTAGAACCCATCTCTTTTTATTTGAACTTTTGTAATTTTTTTGTTGCTGTAGTGTTTCTGTAAAGATTATCCTATGCATTTGAGACTATATAAAAAATAATATTATAGTCACATAAACTTTACGCCAAATATTTATTGCTAACCCACATGAAAGTAGCCTAAGACTTGCATTAGTCAACTTTCCCAATGGTGGGATACAATACCACACGCCCACAATTTAAAAGAGGAGAGGTTTACTTTGACTCACAGTTTCAGGGTATTCATTCTATGGTCAGTAGGCTTTAAGGCAGAAATATGATGGAAGGGCTAGTTCATGGCTACCAGGAAGCAAATCAGGAGAACGGGGTCAGAGATGAAGAGGACAGGGACCATAGACACTATCTAAGGTCACAAATCCATTACCCAGGCAGACATAGTCAGCAATGTGTTCCGCCAATCCTGTGTGTCCCCCAAGCCAATCAAGTTGACACAATCAACCTTCACCATTGAAGACCTTTTTAAACTAGTCAGATTGCAATTAATGTAACAAAATACCTGAAATAATCAAGTTAAAAGGAGGAAAGGCTTATTTTGGCTCATAGTTTCAGAAGATTCAGCACATGGTCATTGACACCACTGTTTCCTGGTCTATGGTGAAACAGAACATCATAGCCAAAAAAAGTATGACAGAGGACAGGAAAACTTCTCATCTAGTGGCAGCCAGGAGCAAGAGAGACAGCAAATAAGAAGGGGACAGAGGCCCAGATTCACCTTCAAAGGTACACCACCACTGACCTAAATTTCTCCCACTAGACTGCACCTCCTAAAGGTCCCAACCATGGTATCAAAAGTTGGGGACCAAGCCTTAAATACATGGCTACTGGGGGACACTCAAAATTCAAATCAGAGTCGCTCCAAAACAGATACTCCTGAACCCCATGCTGTCAAGCTACCTAGCTTTATTCCTAGGTGTCTGTTTCAATTGGAACAAGCTAGAATTGATATAAATTCTGTTACTTCCTTTTGGCATATTGACACAGAGATCTTTCCATCAAAGTTAAGAAGACATTGGTTGTAGAAATCTCTAACTTTAGAGACATTTCATGCCCGTTTATATGAATATCGCTGAGGTCAATAAAATGGGAAGTTTAGACAGTGGCACCTGTAGCCCATAGCTCTCCACCTCCAAGAATCTGGAAGTCAAGAGAGAAAAAGGTTAAGTGATTCTCAGTCACTTACACTCACTAGTCCCTGATCCTTGTAAGGTGTCTCTTTTGAGATAGCAATAATAGATGTGTGTAAAAGTTATTGATTCCTCTTTCTATAATAGTTATCTCTAACTGGAAAAGAAAGAAAAGACAGAGTATCACGGAGTAGGAGAGAAGATGAGATAAAAAGAGAGACAGAGACAGTACCAGAGACTACAAAAGAGGAAAGAGAGGCAGAAAGGGAAGGGAGGAAAAGAAAGAGAGGGTAAAAGGAGAACGTAGGGAGGAAAATAGTAACAGAAAGAGGAGAGACAGGGAGAGGGGGATATAGAGACAGAACACGAGAGGGGAGGAAAAGTACCTTATGAAGAAAAAAACACTATACTTCTTTACGTCTCTAAAACCACCGACTGAAAGTGGAGAAAAGTCAAATCAACCAGTTATTTTGTCTCCATGACACTAAATACTACTGGTTTTACTTTTTCAAATAAGATCTTGAATTGATGACTTACTCTGGCATCATGCAGCACATACCGTATGAACGAGGAAAACAACATATGAGCAACTGAAGAAGACCACAGGCCGGGGCCAATCCGTTAAGGTGACCAAAGCGCAGAGCACGGCCAGGGGTCCTTGTCTGGAGGAATTAACGCTTTCTATAAATTTCTCTGGGCAGTCATCCAGTCAGTGCAAAACACTTGAGATTTAAGAATCTGAATCTCTGAATGCTATTATCTGCCCTTTCAATAAATAAATAGGGAACAAAATGAAGGTACTTAAATAATCTTCCCCTTCTATAAAAATTGGACTAACTACTTCTGCCTTATTCATCATTTAATAGATTGTTGTAGGTAAAAATTATACTTTAGAAAATTATACTTTATCCCGGGCAAAAAAAAAGAAAAGAAAATTACACTTTACAAATTTTTAAATTTAAAATTAATTTATAAAAATACTTTATAAGTTTAAAAAGTATACTTTATAAAAGCACTTTTTAATAAAAAGTACTTTGTTTAATGTGAGGTCCTAACTATGTTGCTGGTTTTGAATTTACAATCTTCCTGCCTCAGCTTCCTGAGTAGCTGGGATTACAGACCCAGATCCTCCTGAACAAGTGGCATTTCTAATGACTCCAATTGCAATATTCCTTCAAGAGAATGTAACATGGTAAAGGGCAGACAATCCGCCAGGAATCAGAACAACCTAAATTTTAATGATACCTCATTATAGTTGGTGTCAGAGCTGAAACGTTCCCAAGTTTCTTGACTTCTGTACTGAATCTTTGACTTTGCTGTGCAGATGCTCTAACAGCGGCATAGATATTCAAGCATTAATTTAAATCAGAGGACCAACGCTGGCAGCACCAACTTCTCTATATCGCTACAAGTGTTTTTAAAGAGTTTAAAGTACGAATAGGGTGACATGAAAGAATTCTGGAACCATGACATAGCTATGTGCAATCCACGAATATTCTAAAGTGCCACTTAAAATGTTCATAAAATGATAATGTGAGAGCCCTTATGATTACGTGTTAACATTAGCGGGGTTGAGTCAACTTTAAAAACAATGCAGCAGGCAAACTGAAAAACACAAGGACTACAGAGTACTCGAGCACAGATTTTTCTCCCATTTCTTTGTACTTCTTATGTGCAGCAGTTCTTCAAAGTAGTATTACAATTTTATTACTTAATGACATCTAAATTTTTTCAGTCAGAGTTAACATAATCTCTGCTACTACAGAAAATAACTTTCAAAACGTCTGCTTATCTAGCATAAGAACGTAGGCAGCACCTGGGTGAGCCACATTCAGTGGAAATGAAGAAAACCAAGATGTCTCTGTTGCCCTTGATCCAACAAAACTTTTCTCGACCGGCCCTGGAGGCCCAAGGGTGCCCCTGGTGGCAGAAGTTTCTGGGCCATCGCAGGGCAGTCTTCACAGTCATGGTCAAACTTTGGGCTCCTCCATTAGGCAACAGAAACTGATGCCCATGGGTAACCACCACTGCTTTCCACAGCCCCCTGTAAAATGCTGAAGGAGTAGGAAATAGCTATAAAACTTCCCCTGAAATCCTCTAGGGATGTCCTGTAACATTTTCCATGGAAATGTCATAAAATGTTCCATGCAATTAGCTTCACTTAAAAGAACACTTGTCAACTTCTTTTACCTTCTTAAAGGTGACCTTTTTTCCCTTAAATATGTGTCATCTTTAAGAAGAATTTGATTGCTTAAGAAAATACATAGTCATATTACCACAATGGAGTTTTGATTGACAGGAAGCTAACAATGGCAAGATTAAATTTAACTAAATCCCAAGTGAAATGCTATAAACGAGGAACAGAATTGGTGGAGTAGGGAAAGAGAATGAAAAAAATTTTAAATTTTTTCTTAGTAAAACTGAAGTCCAACAATTTCCTATATCTACTTTCCATTATTAAAAAACATAAAAATTGTGTAAGAATAGAAAATTTCAGCATTAACCTCAGAGAATTCATATGAATTGAAATTAAATCCCAAGCTCCTAATCAGACATCAAATTTTATATATATATATATATATATATATATATATATATATATATATGTGAGAGGGAGAGAGAGAGAGAGAGAGAGAGAGAAAAGTCCATGCCACTACAGGGCCCTGACTATAGCAACTAGAAGCTTCATCCCCAGGTAGCTTATCTACAACCTGCTCCAGAGAGAATTCTCTACAAATTTTATGTGCAGTGACTTTCCACCGGGAACCTCAGAGTTGTGATGATCACTGAAATGCAACTGCCACTCAGTGAAAGCATGATATCTGTTTATTTCTTTCCGTTTCAGCACCAAGTATCTGTCATCTGTAGACCCTCATAATCCAGCCTTGCTCTATCCAACAGCATTCTAACCCAAAAATATCCTTGCCTGGGCTCATGAGGTCAGTAATTAGTACTCAAATTCCTTCATTACATTGTTTTCTCCAAATTTTTCTTACTGTACTTCAGTTGACTTCCACAGTAAAGGGGATAATATAACTCAGAAAATTCAACAGGCTTGAAGACGTTTCTAATGTGTAGAGGGACTGAGTAATGAACTTGGAAGGGAAAGCTACTCAATAACGATTGCAGCCTTAAACACTGCAATTGGTCTTTATAAAGAGTGACCACTGAATCAGGTACAAAAGAAATCTGCAAACGTGATAAAGGCACAGAACTGAAATCAGCTGAAATCAGATATGGGAAAAAAATAAACACCAGAACCTAGTATGAAAAGCAGGTGATTTGAGAATGAGATCAACAAGTCCTGTGAGATTACCAAAGCTGATACAGATAGTACAATTGAAGTAGGTAGACCCCTGTCTCCCATTCATCTGAATGTGGGGGGCGATCTAGGACCACCCACCCCCACTTTTGTCCTGAGGCCTATTATACTGAAGCAGACAGAAGAAAAACAAAGACCACTGGGCCCACCTTGGAAAATTCCAAAGTCTCAAGGCAAAACACACAGGTGCCATATTCCCCAGCATGAACCACATAATCTTCCTTCACTTGGATCTCATTGTAGATTCGTGCTATGAACTGTGTCTCATACATCCAATTATAACCGTGAATTAGGAGAAAGGTCATGAGTGAGAGACACAATTGACAAGACTCACAGTCCTATCAATCAAGCTGTCAATCAGGCTCAGTTAGACCCCATGGGAGACACGCTAGGCCTGGCACAATATTGTAAATCCTTAAAACCATACCTTCAACTCTTGTGCCATTTTCTTTTGTATTACTGTGAGTCTGATCCGTCTGAGTGTACCATCACCTAATTAAATCTCATTCAGTTATGCTATTTCTTCCTTATTGTCACGGACCATGTTCAATTCTTTGTTCACTGCACACAAGAATTCCACAGCTTCATCACCCACTGCAAAAATCCACATTGATAAGTTACAGAGAAAGATAAAATTAATGAGAAAAATGAACTCAAAAGTCATGATGAATACATGGTTTCAGCAGCTAATTTATGTGAACAAGGAGTTAATTTCACCCAACACGAAAAGCCTGAAACTTGATTGTCTTTCTCTTCAGTTGTAGTCATAGGAGTCCTGTTTTATGGCAAGTTCTAAATTAGCAATGAGAAATGAAAAGGGAAAAAATGGATCCAAGGATTAAGAGATGGCATAGAACAAGCTAAATGAACAAAACTATCCTCCAAATGGTTGGTCAAGATAAAACAAAAATTGTGTTTGATGGAACACACAAAAATATCATTTCTTAATAAGTTGAATGAGAAAATATGACATTATTTGGATAACGTAGCACGACTGACTACGCTCAAAGAAATTTCCAGGGAATGCTGCATCCTCTGTGCTCTACCAGAATCCCAGACCCACACCCTGGAGGACGGTTCTTCTCTTAGGGTCAACTCAAGTCAGTTATGAACTCAAATGCTGCTTAAAATGGAATTTTAAATGTATTAATTTACTGGGAAGAGGGTAATGGAAATGGCCTCAGGAAGTAAATAATTAGTTAATGAAAAATGCAAAGCTGATCAACAAAGTTATCCAAAGAATATTCATTAGACTGATTGGCTGCTATGGTTTGTGTCTAGATATCCCCCATCAAAGTCTCATGCAGTCAAGGGGGAAGGTTTCTAAAGTTTGTGATTGGTTCATGGTCTAATACTGGGATAATAGGTGTGAGTGCCACACCCACCATAGAGTGGATAATCTGCATACAATAGAAGAAACCGAAAGAGTCTTCTCCCATGTTCCTCCCCTTTCTGCTCTTGTTTGTCCTGTCTTTCAACAACATGAACTGTTGCCCCTGTGCCACCCCGCCTTGAGGCCCTCTGATTATGGACTGAAACCACAAACCATGAACTAAATAAATAACCCTTTCCTCCCTTAATTTGGGGAGTTGGGTATTTTGTCTCAACAACTAGAGAAAAGTAATGAAGATACTGGAAAAATGGAATATTAACAAAGATGGTTAATATATGATATGAGTGTTTTGTAAAAATATAGCAGCCTTCTGAACAAGGATGGCTTGCTATGACATCAGGATTGTTCAAAGTTTCCATCTATGTAGTTTTTCTTCTTGATACTGCATTCAAAGAGTTCTTGCCAATATTTACCTTTGCAAATTTTCTTTTTGCATTGTTTACCCATCTGATTGATTTGTGACTTTCTTTTTTTAAATTTTTATTAGTATATTTTTTGTTATACAAAACGATTTCATTCACCTTGGAGCATTCACCAATACACATATTGGATCTTGATCTTTGGACAAGTGCTTTTCTAACACATTTTATCAGGATGCAGTACTGTCTCCAAACCTGATGTCTTTCTTTCTGCTTTGCTTCTCTTTACACATTTCTGTTGTGATCTGTGCAATACAGCTTTGGCTTTAAAATTTAACTTCCAGAGATTAACCCCTAGTCTCTCGAGGTTCTTAAAGGTAAGAGTTTTGATAGTGATGGTGACTGCACCACAGGCCCAGGTCCTGGAATGGAAGTGATTGGTTTTCCTTCCATTTAGAAATTTAATCAGATTTTTTTAAGACCTATTATGTACTCTTCTCATTTATATATTTGTATCAACAGACCCTGAATCATGTTAATCCTCCCTGGATGCCAGACAAGGAAAATTCTTTTTATCAAGGTCATTAATGAATTTATACAAACAAAGAAGCTTTATCTATGTTATTCTCAATATTTGCAGAAGCAAAATGTTGAGCTTCTCTAGAGAAGCCCTGGGAAGTGATAATCAAAAGTATCAAGGAAACAAATGAGAAAAGAAGATAAGTTATGCAAACCTCATTCGTATTTTAGAAAGGTGAAGTTAAAATAGAAAGACAGATTTAAGGCAAGCTCAGAATTATACAATGGAAAAATACCGCACAGAAGATTAAAAGGCTGCCTGTGAAATAGATAATGCCAAACTTGATGAGAAAATATATTACATTTCCTTTCCTTTGAAACTCTAGTTGATATTTTCCATTTTTACTGGAAAGAAAGAAGCTCTAAGATGTCACTCAACACTAGGAAGAGGGGCCCTGCTCTCCAGATTCAAAAACATGAAGGAAGCGCCTAAATGTTTTATTTTTTGTGAAGTACAAGTCCTGGGAAACGCAAGATCAGATCACAGACTGTGAAAAATCTGTTTTGGAACTTTTGTTGTTTGGCTGTGAACATTTTTTTTTTCTCTCTCTCTAAAGGAAATTGGTAAACCTGCTAAAAGCAGGAAAGGGAGCTAAGTGAAAGGAACAATTCCTCCATAGTTTTTGTCCCATGGCCTTTGCTTTGCACTGTCCTCTGTTCTCACCTGTTATTTGTGCTTTTCTTTATGAACAGGTAACTGCTGACCTTGCTGTTTCCAAACTGCTGAGATAGAAAATGTGCAAACCAACTTAACCAAAATACAGTAGCATCAGGAGAATTGATAGTTTGTTCTCATGAGCATCCCACTGAACAATCTGAGCCCGGGGACACTTTTACTTGTTTCTTACAATTCTTCGCTGAGTTGACTGAGACCCATATCTTCTCTTTCCTTTTCTCCAACTTTGAATCAGTTTCCAGCTCTTTGCTTTGCTAGAGTCAACTTCCTGTGGGTGCTACCTGTCTAATGTCCCGTACGAGGCTGCTAATGGAACTGTTTTAAAATTCTAGCAAAGGTCCCTACATGAGTATTTTGTGCTAGGCTGTATAAAGCCGGTCCTGTCTGTAATTATTTTCCCATGCCTGTACACCAAAGGCGCAACTGCATTCCTGATGTGACCTGACAAACCCCAGTTAAATGGGGCAAGAGACACATCATCAGTCCAGCAAGCAGCTAGATTAAAAAGCTAAGCACAACCAGCTGCAACTACTGCCGTGCACACTTATCACACTTGTCAAATATCCAAAAGTGTGCACTGGTTTGCTTGCTCAACGAATAAAGCAAAATAAAGACCTCTGGCCATTTCATGTGCTAACAGAGAGGAGAACCAGGGACCGTAATTTGCATTAATTGAAAAGTCCTGTCTAGACCTTGGCCCTTTCTCTCAGAAAGTTAAAGGCAAAACTCATAAATTCCAGGAATGCACAGAAAGGAAACCAAAGAGCAAAACTGGATTTCTACTGATGTTTAGAAATCAAAAGCTACTGATCTAATGCTTGAGCTGAAACACTTGAGCACAGAACATGTTTTATTCTGTTAGACAACCATTTCTTAACGTCATGCTAAGAAAAACAAAATAGTCAAGAATTATAATGCTATTTCCTGGCCTGGAGTAAAAATGCCTTCCTGATTCATGCTAGGGAAAATACTGTTACTCTTTTTTGTTTTCTTGTTTGTTTCCTTTACCCTGTACCGTCCCAGATGCTCATTATTTGTTGGAGTGTGTGAAGCAAAGATTGACTTACATCTTTACCTAATTTCCTTTGCTTGCTACATTTATAAAGCATTATACCAGAACCCTAGTGCTTTACCTGAAACTATAAACGTTGCTTGCTTGTAGAGGATTCAAGGAAGTCTTTTTTTTTTTACAACAGATTTCCACTTAAAATTTTATAACAATAAACTTTTGCAAGGGAATATTTTTGGAGTGAGCCAGCTACACCCACCAATCTCATCATGCACCTGTACCTCGAATTTTTGCATAGACTCTAAGCTAAAATCCCAGCCACACAATCGGGGAACTGGGGACACTGATTGGGTATTGATGATGTGAAGGGACTACTGTTTTAATTATACACATGGTGAGTTTTGATTATACATTTCATAAAAACTTTTGTTTTAGAAATGCATACTGAAATGTACTCTCTGGGATTTGAATCATAGTGACCCAGTTGGGAACAGCAGTGAAGTGAAGGTAACAGGATTGTCTCATAGTCAGTTTTTAGTTTTAAATAAGCCCTCTGTTTGTTTGTTTATTTATTTATGCTGGAGATTGAACCCAGAACCTTCACAATCAGCCCTTTCCCTTATTTTTGGAGGCGGGGTTTTCCTAACTCATTAAGTTGTGCAGGCTGGACTCCAAACTCTGCATCGTAACTACACAATACTAGGCCAATTGCTCTCTCTACCTCTTTCATCTGTGCTGGTCTTTCAGTAACACCTGCCTCCTGGAGCTCTGTTGTGAGACATTCGTGAGTTTTGATGAAAAATGGCCAGTAAACACCAGTGACTCAGAGTTGGAAAAGCCACTATCAGCAAGGCCCCACTTCTTTTCCCATCACAGGTAATTTTCAAGAAGGATCAGCTAGTGGCCCTCACTTGAGTGGATTCGTTTCTTTTGTCTACATGTCAGCCACAGACCAGCCTGAGTTCAAACCTCTGCTTACTTTATGAAATCAGATAAGGGTTCAAGAATGCAGCTTATTGAGTGGAGAGCTAGAGACTTAATCTCCTGTGGGACCTTCCCTTCCAACACTTACCCTTTGCAAAAGAACATATATATACATTTGGATTTTCCATCAACAAGAGCTTGTGCCAAGCAGATTTGTGCACCTTATAGGAAAATGTTCTCTTGATTTAGATCCTGAAAACACACATCACTGAAGGATTACACTGACTGCATCAACAAAAGCACTCACCAAACTAGTTCCAAGCCATGACTGCCACAAAAAACTAAGAAGGTAAGCAAAGTTACAAAGGTAATCAGTGAATATTTGAGTAGTGGTGACCTTCGGGACATATTTTGATTAACAATTTCTGTCACCAAACTCAGCACCGAGTGCTAATGATATAAATGAGGACACAGAGGAGCCTACTGGTTTTTATGTAGCAGACCTTCTACCTGGCCAAATTTGCTGATGGAAAAGAAACCAGCTCTGCAATCTTCCAAAAGAGTTGATAAAGAGGATTGTAAATGCAAGGCTGCTTCAACTGTAGTTATAGAAAATAAGTATTTTCCAGGTTTAACCTTCCCTTCATCTTTGCAGGAGTACCTGATTTTCCCGATGGTTTCGTCTTCTGTCCATGTGTACCACTGCACCTGCTATTACCAGAATAAAGAGGAAGTACTGACTTTAAAGAAATTTGATTCCAGAAACCAACATTTACTAAGGATTTACTACAGCCAAAGTATTGTTTGAAGCCCTATATGTATCTGTTGATGTAATAATTATCAAGTATCTACTCTGTGCGAGGAATACTCTGGCACTAGGCATGACCAGTGAACAAGATGCATTGAAATCTTTGCCTGTAAAGAGAAGACAGTAGACATAAATTGCTTTTCATTATGAAAAGGATTGTAGAAGAACCAGATGTGGTGGCACACATGTATAACCCCAGCTGCACTCTGTCACACTGAGGTAAAAAGATGGCAATTTGAGCTCGGCCTGAGCAATTTAGCAACTTAGCAAGACTGACTCAAAACAGACAGAGACACATGGCTGAGGATGTAGCTCAGTTATGTAAAGGCTGTAGGCACAGTTCCCAGTACCAGCTCCTCAAAAAGAGCTCTAGATGCTAGATACTTTGCAAATCTGAAACACTTTATAAAACTAAAGCACTGGGAAAGTGGGTCATTTCCTTCTTGTTGTGGAGAAGGGCAGAGCCAGTCTTTGTATCTAGGCATTCTCCACCCTTATTCCACCCTTGTACTGATGCCTCTTCCAGTACTATTTCATCACCCCAAAGTGGATGCCACCCCAAAGCAACCATGCCACTAGGAAACAGTGCACACTGCTAGACTGCACAGCACCCTGGGGGGACACGGGGAAGGCAAGATTTGGTCTATTAAAACCCATCCTGGCTGCTCCACTCACTGCCCTTGGCCAGTCTCCTTGGTCTTGTGCCACTTCTGTTTCACTTTTCCTTGGTCAGTATTGTCGTAGAATCATAAGTCTTTAGAGTCAGGAAGAATTTGAATAATTCTAAACCACCTTTCTGCCGACAGTGAGCCTGTAGTTAGCAGCATCTCTCTTCCCAGTCTAAAAATGAAATCTGCAAAGCCACTTATCACAGTTCTAATCCTTTTTCTCCCTAACCTTTCTACCACTTTAACCTCCTAACTCCAAATCACAATTGGTACCACAGCTCTGAGCCTAGCGATTTCAGTCAAATTCCCATCAGATATAGGTTTTGTTAGACCAGGACTACAAGGGCAATTAACTTTGGGCAAATAGGGGTCATACATAATTTCCTGAGAACCTCATAAACTTCATGTAATCCAAAATAATTGGACATCTATCAAAGCAGTTCATACTCTAATTCTCCTGAGAGATCATTATAATCCACTGCTTTGATTAATTCCCCAAAAACATAAAGTTCAGGTTGATAAGTTTAGTCCTTACTTTGCTATGTTTAAAAAAAAAAAAGAAAGAAAAACTTATCTGCTGGCTGACTTTCAAGACACTTCAGACCCTGCCTACCAAGTGGGAATTCTTTTCACACTTGTATAGTCCTTTCCATTGCCCTTGTGCCTAAGGAAATATTCCAAACACATAGACGCAGAATCTCCATTCAGCTCCCAGGGTCATTAGACCTCAGAATTCACCTTTGGCAGATATGAACGTTCTGGGTAACTCCAGTGTGGTGAAAAAGATGACTGCTCACATGCAGAAGTGTTATGTCTGTAATAATTGTGAAGTCACAGGAACTCACTCACATTTTGGCAAAGAGAATACTCACCAGTGGAAGAGTCTGCCTTCGAAACGAACAATCCAGACCATCTTGAGATACATACACACAAAAATCGGTGCTGTCGCTTGAGGACTAGACGGCTTGCACCGACACTCTTCCCTTGATTCTTCAAGCTCGCTCATAAGCCTGGGTTTCTATGCCACCACATTTGAATCTTTCCGTACTGTGCTTCATGCAACCTTGCCCTTCTTCAGAGATAAAATACAAGACCGTATAATATTCCAGGTCATCATCAAGTAGTCTTCAGTATAGGTTCTTTGCAGAGCAATTAGGAATTATCCCTTGCTTTGAAATACTGTATCATATTTGGTTGATGGTTTGGGTAATAGTGGAATGCTCTATCTTGTCTTTCTTTATTCTTTCAAACCCATCTAATATATTTATTTGTCAAATAACTGGAACCAAATTTTGTAAAGCTATGTGGGAGATTTCAAATGTCAATCCCTTTTATTGGAACTAATCCTTGATATCAGAAGCAAAAGCTGCCCTGTTCCTTTGTTTTGCTTATTTGCTAGTCAGTTTGTCGTATTGTCTATTTTTTTCAGCAAGGACTACACAAGATTCTTTTTAGTTTAAACACACAAACCCTTCTCATGAAGAAGGGATGCTCCATTCCTGTACAATAGAAATGATGTTTGCAAATAAGCATTGGTTTTCCACACTATGTTTTAAAGAAATTGCTATATCATTACCCATGATTTATTTCACTCTAACGGGCCTCCCAGGCATTGTTTAGTGAAATTTTCCTGAGCCAAGTTTTTAAAGTCTAGCTTTTATGTGGGGACATTTTATCTATTACTTCCATGAAAAAAAAAAGATTGCTTTCTTTCTATGCTAAAGAGCAGAACACAACTCACTAACTAGTGTAAAGGATGACAAGCCAAGCAAGGATATGCTTTCAACAGCCAGGCTCAACAAAGGTGTGGGCACTGTGGCAGACAGAGGTCTAGAATTGAGACCATCTGCTGGCTGTGCTGGTCCCAACTTGTTAACAGTTTAAAATCACTCCACTGCCTATAGGTATTAGAATGCTATGTGTAGGTATCTTAGCATTGGTGTGTGGTTGGGTTTAATGTCTTGATTACACAAGACAAGAGCACAATCAATAGTTATCAGTGATTTATTACAACTCCTAGATAGTTACAGTATTGCTTACCCATTTTAAAAAGTGAAAACATCCCTTTACAATGACATGTAAAAGAAAATGGTATGTAACTGACCATTGGAGAAGAAAAGTACAATAGATTACTAGATATGGATTGCTTGTTTACATACACAGAAGTGTAGTTTTAAAGATTCACTATATGTATACATATCTGCTGCTTTGAGTGCTAATTTAGGAAATTTTCCACAACTTAATAGCCTCTCTTTGCTGTTGGCTTTTGCTTCCACTCACCTGTCAGGACTCATTGATTTCTGAACTCCAGGGCAGACAACAAAATCAAAATAGTAAGATCAATAGCACCAGATAAATTAGTCAGTGACCCTGTGATTACCACCTAAGCTCAGAAAAAAGTATAGAATGTCTGAATTTTCAATTCAGTTGAGATTGTTTCTTTGACCCATTTCACAATAGAAGTATATCCAGTACTTGCAGCATGCTTTGTGTAATCCTCACTACTGAAACTGTGACATGTTTAGCATTCATGGCCCCAGGCACCAATGAATGTCAAGTATTCCTCATTACACACACACACACACACACACACACACACGAGTCATGCTTTGCATTTCCAAATCCCCATGTACTCCATCTCTTCTGTTATGTAGCTGTCCAAAGTACCCATCCAACGTACTTAATTCTCCCAGAATTTTCTTTTTTTAGGCTTGTCTCTTCCTCATCTCAAAAATAATCACATAAATAAGTGGCCTAAGACCTGGTAAAATGACTCAAACCAAACAGCTTAATGCAGTATTTACTGAACTGAGGATTATTAAGTGTTCAGATCCTTGCAGTTTGTAAAGATAAAAGCAATTCAATGATCCAGTTAAAGAAATTTGCCATAAAAGCTCAATGACTAATAGACTTAATCTTTTTAGTGGTAAGTGAACATGGGGAAAAAGAAATAGCTCTACTACCTGCTTCCATCATAAAATAAAGAGCCATAAACTTGAGATTCCTTTTTACAAAGGTGGATGACTCCTGACACAGAGGAAATCTTAGGAATCCTTCTGAGTAGAAATAATACATAACCACAGTTGTACCTCTTGTGTCACTGAGAATGCCAGGGCCCAAGTCTGTCATTATATCCAAATTCTCCAACAGCAAGACAAAATAGGAGAAAAGAAAAATGTCCCAAATCCTCAAATGCACCTAAAATTCCTGAGTCTCTTTCCCTTTCCTCATACAACCTAAAAGAAACCCAAGACGTATCTTTTCAGAAAATATCCTAAGGTTCTGTTTTATTTGGCTGCTGGATAAAAAGGTAGTTTTGGTCAAGTTTCATTAAATACAGTCTCTCCTCCTATAAAAATTACAATAAAATTCAACATTCAAAGTCTGGTGATACGGCAAATAATACGACCCTTGGGAGTGAGTATATAAAATGTTGGAGGGGGAAAGGTTTAACTTTCATTTTGTGAAAAGCCACAGTCAGGGCTTTCTCCTTGCAAAATTGCATTACTGCCTTCGGTATTATTTCACAAATAGAGAAAACATTAGTGTTTTCAAAATGATTTGAATATCATTCTTCCTTGGGGAGCCCTGGTCCTGTCATTAAGTTGAGTGATTTAATTGCAAGTGAAGGAATCCAGTATTTTCTCTGAGTTATTTTCCATTCTTCCCTTACTATGGGCATTTTTCTTTGACGTCACTAACAGTCAGCAAGAGTAAAGACAGGCTGTGGTCAAAGGAAACCACAACTAGCAGAAAATGCACTGATAATGTTTCTTTCAGAGGTGTCGTTCATCATGCAAGATTGTGTAAGTGGTGGGTTTTAGTCCCACTGTGCAAGAGCAGTGTCAGGCAATGCTGTTATTCCTGGAAAACTGGTACAGGAAAGAAGTGTCACAGCTCCCCCTTGGAGCCGTGGATGATAAAAACCTGCTGTCATAATGAGCTGCATCTAAGAGGAGCTCTTTCAAGGAAAATCTATCTTAAAGCTTGGTGTCTCCTCAAGAACTTTTGTAAAAATTACTTCATTTAATGGTTGATCCCTCTTTCTTCAGGGCCTTGGCCTTCTATAAATCATGCCTTGCAAATGGAAATTACTCTTCACCAGCTAATTAAAATGTCATTTATCAGAGTTTCAGAATACACAAAAGGAAAAGTGTAACCCATGAGAATGCATTCTTCGTTGTTTTATGTAAACGTTTGTGTATACATACACATGAATGCATAGGATATAATCGTCTTCATTATGTTGGCAAAAACTGTAAAAAGGCGAGGAATCAACTCATTCACGTTCTCCTCTTTGTGCCTTACATTGAGTTCTATGATAAATACGTAACATACGCATATATCTTACATTAAGTAAAAGGTAGATAACAGGAAATAGGGAGAGACATCTTTCTGAAGGGGGAGGAATAAGAGGAGGAGCAGTGGAGAAGAGCAAAGTGGTAAGAAATGCAATGAACAAAAAAATTAGGGTGTGCTGTGGACACATAACAACTCCACACAAAGAATGGAAGCATTAAGCACCATAAACTGGTGCAAAAATATCAAAAAGGAGGAGAATCAAGAGATGGTTGGAGCGGGGAAGTGAGGGAAAGAAAAAGAGATGGAAAAAGGAATTCAGATTTGTTAGGGACATATACCAACACCACACAAGGAATGTAAAGGTTGTGTACTACACACACACTAATATAATTACAAAACTATCTACTATATCAAAATAGATTAATAAGCAGAGCTTGCGTTAATCTAGAAATACCAAATAATTTAACGTAAATAATTATATAATGACCATCAATGTAACTATTGTCCAATTTAAGAAATAGGCCAATATGAGCATCATTGGAATATTCAAAGAATCTATTTTCAATTATGTTTTCTCTCTATCCCAGGGAAATTCACCACAGTCCTGAATTTTGTTTCTGTTATTTCCAGTGAAGTTTTTGTACTTTATCCCTGTTACTCACATATATGTTTCTGATCTTTAATTGGCATGTTTTTATTTGTGTTTGGTGCCATATCCTATATTTTTATCTTGCATCTGGTCTTTTTTGGAACTGTATGTTATTCATTACAAAACGCTTACCATGAAATAATAAACAATAGCGAAAGAAAAAGAATGATTAGTATCTGCTTTCTCTACTGCCAATGTCTCATTGTAGCCTCTCTGCCCTTTATACTTGGCTCATCATCACAGTCTTCTTGCTGGCATGCTTGTCCCTCTTCTCTTCCTACTCAAAAATAACTTTCATCATACTGCCAGACATGCACCTAAAAATGTTCCCTTCAAGATACTAAAATGTACAAAAATACTCAGTGAATCTTCATTCTCTACTACAAGTTGAAACTCCCTTGCCTAACTTCCAAAATGCCAAGGTCATGCCCATAACCTCTAGCCATCCGTGACAGTCACCTGCAGCTTCAGTGGTCAGTTATCACTCATATCCATGACTCTCCACCTCACCTGTCTGTAGTTTATTCTGCCTGAGACCCTAGGTACAGGTTCTGTTCAACTTTCAGGAAGAAGTCCTGGTGAATTACCGACTCAGACTATAGAAGGGGAAAAGGTAGTAAATAAACAGTTTTCTTGCCAAGTGCAGAACAATTCTGAGTATGTTATATGTGGCTTCTTATTAAGTCTTTAAAAATACAAAGCTTCAGTTGTCCACAGCAGTAATCTAATCTTCAACATAACCTGTACTGGCTTTCTTTCATTGCTCTCCCTCCTCCCCACTTCCCATTTGTGCCTTCCAGGATGATTTTTGAAAATCTTGTTCTTGAATCCTTGACTCAGTTTTAGGATTACCCTAGACTCAGATTACCCTAGACTCAGTTTTAGATTACCCTAGACTCAGTTTTAGGATTACCTCAGGTTTAAGTAGCCCTAGATGGTGGTCCTGAGGGTGAAATTCTAGAATTCTAAGCCCAACCAGTGAAATGGCAAGAGGCACCCTCCTGCTGATCATGAGATGATGGAAATCTTCATAATTCCTAGGGTGTCCATTTGGGGCAGATCAAGTCCAGATAGACACATGCACTTGTTGCAGTACTGGAAAGATTAAAGAGCACTGAAAAACTGTAAATATTGCACAGTTGTGTAATTAATATTAAACGTTCTACAAGCCACTAAAGAGAAACAGCCTGGCTCAGATAGCCAGGCACTCAAGCCAAGCTGCAGAAACTGGTTCATCTACAAGAAGCACTGGAAAAATATATACAATCTGCCACTAGCCCACAGATTATGGCAAAAGCCATGTTCAAGCCTCAATCTTGAAAATGGCAGATTTATGAGTAAGAACAACCCCAATGCATAGCAAAATGTCCCCAAATGGCATCAGTAGAAACTTTAAACTCAGGATGTGTTATGTTGTGGGTTGATGTTCTCAGGAACTTTGAAACTGTACAATCCAATGAGTCCTATGGATATTCAAACGCAGCCTCTTGCCCTTGCTCATGAAACACAACATACAATGGCTCTGACTACACTATGATACAGAAGTCCCAGAGAATGCTGTTTGATTACTCGGGATCACCTGTTGGCTCCCTCATTATTTCTAGACCAATGACCATAGCTGGTCCTCAGCATAGCTCAAACGAGGAAGTACTTCCCTGCTACAGGAAGAAATGGGATACTGTCCAATAGCCAAAAGACGTGGCTTCTCTGTGGCTGGAACAAGCTGATATTGAAGATACAGATTTGAGATGGAGGAGGCATCTGCAAGGCTTGTTAGAAGACAATTTACTGGTAAAAGACACCTTCCCTGTGGATTAGGAATTAGCGTCCTGGAAAAGATCCTGGCGCTTGTTCTAATATATTGCTGGGATGGACCCTTAGAGGATAGAGAAGGTGATAGCCTAGAGTGAAAAAAGGGGAGATGCTAGAATCATCTTGGCAAAGAGCTAAAGTGGACAGAAGGCACAGTTGTAGCATCATTTTGAGATTAATATGCAAAGTTTTGGGTCATTGTCTTTCAAAATGTGGTTTATGCATTTATCAGAAAGCCCATTATGTAGTGTAGTCTCTCATCAGCTAAAATATAGTCTTGGAAACAAAGCTCTGCTTTTACTGTATTCGAAATTGAAAATGAGACATTTACGAAGTAACTTATTTCTCAATTTGTCATATTATACACCTTTATCATATTAACATGTATAATACTCATAATCATTATATACATGAAACAATTTAGTGAGTATAATGGAATTTTTATGTTTTAGAAATCTCCTTTATCTCTAGTTTAAAGACATGTAAGCCTTGTTCCCTTTGCATATACTCTGTATATACTCTATTGTGTTATGATGTTCTGTTCAATGTATACAAAAAACAGATCATCATGCAAAGAAGAAAATTCAGAGAATTTTAGTGCCTTTTTCAAATAATTGTGGAAATGTGTCTTCAACACTACATAAAAGTTCTACAAGTGATCTGTTCTGAAGGTTAGTTGCAACGTGCTATCTAAATTGTACCAATGAACTTTTTCTACTCTGCTTCATTACAATCCACTGGTCTGCCTTTGAAAATGTCCTTAACTGGTATGTAATCTTTCACCATCAAGTATTGATTACTAACTTCTATAGACCATTCAAATGTTGACACATTTCCTTTGTACAACCTCCAAAATTAACCTCCAGTCACATCAGGAAATCTGCAGACATTGTTAAACCAGGTTCATGGTGGCACACACTTGTTTTCCAGAATTCAAATTTTGCTGGAAGCTCAAGTCTTATCATTGGAAAAATAAACCTGAAAAGTTTTTTTAACTTTAACAGTTTCATTTGTTTTCAAAAGTACCTGTCAAAACTCAAGTATAAATATGCATAGTCTGTCTGCCAGTTATCTTTTTAGGTAAAAAGAATTCCCAAGGAGAAAAACAGATTGTCACTGTTTTCTTTTCTTTTTTTTTAAAAGAAAGCAAAACAGAAAAAAGGGTAGAAATGATATAGAATTTTAAAAAATAACATTAAGTAATCATCATTAGTTGATATATCCCATATCGCTATCTCAGAAGTACTCAAGTTACAAAATCAAAGCATAAAAATGAACAGACAATCAAACAATGACAGCACAAACTATTCTGTCTGATGAACTATCAAAAACTTAGTAGTATGGTCATCTATCTTGCACACTTAAACATATATTCAGTTATATGTGTGTACCTATAGGTTTGTCACTGTTTTCAACTCAAACAACTGCAGAAGACTTCTCTTTGAGATAATCATCTCATTTTGACAGACTACTTTATGGATTTATTCTATTTCATCATGGGATATTAAAAAGACATGTTAATGCTGCCTTGATTCACGCTGTGATACTGTATCAGCAGCTTCCACATGACTTGTACAATGCTAGCACAAGTTTCAACACAATAAAAATGATAAACAATGTATAAGTATTATTATCTACATAATAATATTATCACTGACCTCATGAACTTTCTGAACAGATTTCAGGGATTCCCAGAGGTCCACATATCACAGTTTTGAGAAATGTTGTTCTATTTAAAGAAGATAAATAGCAAAGAAAGAAGATTTCATGTTAATGAGTTTGGTATTGCTGTTCATATATTTTCTGTTAATTAATTTATTTATAAAATTTATACATCAGACACACTACAAAGTCTTGAAATGTATTTCTCGTATTTTGAAATGGCTAGGGTTCTACATTCTCTCATGTATGACTGAAGATACATCCTTATCTATAAAAAGTAAAGATATTTCATGAGATTTGATCTTCCTTAATTCATTTAACACCCTGCTCTACATCTGAAGTACAGCAGTCACAAAATTTAAACAGGTGTGTCATTTCCTTTTCCATCATTTAAAATATTCAGTGATTAATAAATTAAGAGAAAGGGGCAGTTAACATCACTTACATTACCATTTTTCTTGCGCTTCTTCAGAAAACAATGGCAAAGAGTTAAAAGCCATTTTCTGTAGGACTTATGTTTTTAAAAATAGTTTTAGATATAAACTATGGTTTATAACTATATAATGTGTGAATTAAAATAATGACATTAAAAATCATATAGAAATCACTATAATTAATTCTGTCTCTCTTCGGCTTCCTTCACTTGATTCAAGAAAAGACAAGACAGTCACATAACCTCATGTTTCTCACCAAGCATGGGGTCTCTTGCCTTAATATAAAACTTCATATCACACTAAAATTACAGAAAAAAATTGTATCCATAGGTAAACTACAGTAAAACTAAAGTAAATCAATTAAACTCATACAGAGAGTTAAAGACTGTCTACTGTGCTGTTCTCTGACCATGTAATATTGTGTAATTGTCTCTAAAGTGCATACTTGTAAAATCAACCACATACCCATGTTGTGGCTTTCTAGAAATTCTGTCAGTTTTGAAATAGAGAGAAAATGAGTAGTAAAATTTCAATAGAAGTATTATAATTGACTTCTTTGGAGCCAGCATTGTCTTTTTTATTAAATAAGTCAATTATTAATTTTTCATCCTTTGTAACTTTCTAAATATATTACAATCATTCATTTACATCTTTATTCATTATAAGCTTTTTATGTATAGTACACATGTAATATGTTATAGATCCATTTTTAAAATAAGCAGTATATCATGTTTCACTTTTGTTGACACAAAATCTAGTCAAGAAAATAAACTGCAAATAAATCATTACAATAAATTGATTCACACTTTAAAAAAACATGTGAAAAATGGGAGTCCATTTTGTTACATATGACATGAGAATAGACAGCGTAAAACTCTAAGGTTTTGAATGAGAAAGCAAACTTCGAGTTAAATTTTGAAGGATTTGTAGGTTATGTCTCAAGCTAACAAGATGGAGAAGGTAGCACAAGGGGTTTATCAAGAGTTAGCAGCAGGTATAAAATCACAGGGATTTAGGGAGAAAGGCATTCAGGAAATACAAGCAATTTTGCAGCCAGAACAAGAGGAGGGAAGAGGGCTGGGGATTTAGCTCAGTGGCTCAAGTGCTTGCCTGGTAAGTGATTGCCTGGTAAGGAGAAAGAGGAAAAAGATATTGGGGGTATCATAAGGGTCTCACCTTCATTTGGGGAGTGTGGGCTTTGTCCTAGAACTGGATTTCCCTTTCACCTGCTCTAACCTGAGTCTAAGAACTGGGGAAGCATTTGTAAACATTGAGTTCTGAGAGAGATGACTATTATGTCAAAGTCACCCCATATGCAGTGTACACTGATCATCAGGCAATAAATTTACATTTAAAAATATAAATGAGGCTCCTTTAGTAAGAAGGACCAAGCATATACAGTGTCATAGCAAATGAGAAAGATCCACAGTGTTCCCCGGAATGCCAAAGAATATGTGAATGCAAGATTGTGGTTTCCTCCTATCCAGGAAAACATTGCAAAAGAAGAAAAAAAGGATGATTCAGATTTTCGCCCAGACCTCTACTCAGAAATACTCACATGCTTTTTTTTTATTTTATACTGGGGGTTGAATATACCTGAATACAGGACCTTCTCATTGAGCTGCATCCCTGCCCCTTTTCAGATGCTGCGTCTCCCTAAATCACTGAGTTGCCCAGGCTAGTCACACTTTCAATCCTTCTGCCTCCTAGAATGCTGGGCTTACAGGCAGATGTCACCATCAGTGACTTCAAACGCCCTTTTAAATCCGTCCCATGTTGGCCATTACAAGCAGGAGACACGGTGTGGCATGGAGCCACGGAGGAAAAAAAACAGTTTTCTGGCCACATCCCAAAATACGTAACTACGTCATGGGTGCTACTGTCGACCCCACCATGCTGCTCTCTGCCCTAGAACATGGTCCCTGGGTTTGACTTTTCACAGGTCTTTCCAATTTACTGGTCATGCAATTAACTTGTCTTATGTTTCTAATAATTCCATATAAGTCTCTATAAAGATTGCTATAAAGGTTTCTTGAAGTTTTGAGGCCAAATAAAGATTACAAACTTGAAAATTTAAATACAGGACCTATCAAAATAGTAGAAACGAGGTGGTGTAGTTTCGACCAAGAAGGCCTCCCAAAGGCCTCATGTGCTCACAGACAGCACATGTAGAGGACGGTTGAGTCACAAGGACACTGTACGCACCACTGTACTCACTCAGTGTGAGTTCAGCCCTTGGAAGGTGAGGCCTTGCCAAAAGAGTTGGGTCATTGGAGGTGAGACCTGAAAGGGTACTTCTCGCTCCCCGGCTCCTTCCTTCTCCTTCTGCTTCCCGGCCACCGTGATTTGAACAGCTTTTCTTCCTCTAATACTCTCTATCATGCTGCTTTCTGCTTTGGAATCACCTGATCACTAATAACTGTGATCCAAAATAAATCTCTCTTCAAATATCAGGTGTTGAGTATTGTGTCTCAGCAAGAGGTACGTGACTAAGGCAGTAGGGGTTTAAATTGAGGAAACAACACAGTGTACATGGGATATGATACTATCCATGGTTTTAGGCATTTACTGGAAGTCTTGGGACACCACCTCATGGATTAAGAAGATATTTCTACTGTTCTATCTCTGAAGAAGAAACTTATCAATGCATCTGATATAATGCAGAGAAGGCCTTACATCTGGCTTTAAAAACAGATGCACTTAAAATGTATTTTGCCAAACACTTTCAGAACATACAAGACTTTTAAAGAAATAACAGTCTTGAGTGCCACACAGTTTTGTGAGCGCTGTTGTCAAAAACTCAAGCGTCACAGTGGAATACCCAACACTTCTTCCAGTCCCTACTCTGGCCTTTCCTTGAATCTGCTGAGAATACAGCATTCAGCGCTCTTGCTCTGTGACTTGAACTAAGACTGCATGTTGAAAAACAAAATGTTTCAGCAAGTCTTGTGAACTGTGATGTTTAGAATAGTACACTATCCAAAGGAGGACAGCATTTCCCATAAGAACAGTCACCTCTCCTGAAGTTCCAGGTTTCCATTCTGGACCCGACAAATTGAGAACAAGAAATGGTTCCCTCATCTCTCCAGCCCACAAAAGTGGACAGCCAGGGAAGTCTCCACGCCTGAATGGAGAAGATCTGCTGGAGATGTTTGAATTCAGGATTTCTTAGGGGCCAAGAACACAAGGACAGAGGCGAACTGATTCTCTGTCAGACTTAAAGTAAGAAACAATAACACAGTCAAAATAGTTTTCACTCAGGTCTCTTTGCCGCCAAATATCCTGTACTTGAAAGAGAATGGTGTGATAGAGGATGATAAAGAACAGACTAAAGACAAAAGGAGAAATGATTGGGATACTAGATGGAGGGAGAACAGCAAAGGAGACGCATGGGAAAAGTAATACAAAGGGACTCTGAAAGCATTGGGTGTTGCTCCTCAATTTTTATTATCCTCGTTTTCCTGGATGGCATAGGCTAATTTTGTTTACGTGTCTGATTCTGCTAACTCGATCTCATCCCACAAATACAATGAGAAGGAGTTTCAGCTATACTTTCTTTCAACCCTGATCAGCACCAGCAAAGCATGGGGGCTACCATTTTCCCTGCCAGGGAAGCTGAAGCTTGGTGATGGATCTGTGATCCATTTCTGATTAATGAGGCATCAGCAGAGCTTTGCCATAGGTCATAGGTCACCTGTCTCTACTTTTAAGCACACACAGACTTTCTGACCCATTTTATGCTCCTGGCTATTGTCACATCTGGAAGTGACACTTGGATCTGCCATAGCTTCTCTCCAACCACAAGGAAAATCAGCTTTAGAAAACAAGCTCCACTGGCAGTGAGGAGAATGAAGAGATGGAAAGACATTGGGTTCTAAAATTAGTCGGCCTTTTCTGCAGCAATAAACAACGCTGATGTGTGAGTGGCTTAAGGCAACACACTGTTTCTCTCTTGTCTGCTGTGTGCTGAGGGACTTCCTTGTCATCCACAACTGTCTTCACATTCCAGACTGGGATAAGCAAAGGCTGCTATTGGGAAGTGCTGTTCTCTTGGAATAAAGCAACAACCTGTGCAGGGAACCAGGCCAACCCATTCCAAAGTTTCTGCACGGATGTGGAATGCCTATGTCCTCCTCACTACGTGGATTACAGGATAAGGAAAGCTCATAGTCAATAAGGGGCGGGCTGAGGGCCAGGTGTATGTGTGAGGGGGATGAGCATTCTCGCTCCACAAGGGCCGGGCCAACCATGCAAAAAACAAGACAGGGATGCTTACCTTATTTATTGCAAAATAATGTATATTTGGGAATAAAAGTCTAAGTCAAAGTCCTTGGTGACACTGAGTCACTATCAAAAGCACCCCACAATCCTATTTCTGGATTGCCATCCCTATGAGATAACATCCTTCCTTAATAGTAAGGAAGAAATTTGAGTCTCCAGTGATTTATATTTTCTAGTGAAGGGCATTCATTCTAGTGAAGTTTTCTAGAACTTCATTCTAGTGAGGTTTACTAATCATGCAGTAAAACACCAAATGATTTGCTCATATGCAGAAGAAAGGGAAGAAAATTGAAACTATCATTAGACCAGGTAGTAGAAAAATCTCATCCCTCCAGGCACCAATCTCCTCTCAAAATAGATCAGCATTTTCTCTCCAGATATGAAATGTAAGACAACTCTTCCCATATATATATATATATATATATATATATATATATATATATATATATAAAATAGATGATAGATTTTATTGTCTGTTTCACTGGTAAAACAGAATTTCATAGTGGAAATTTTGGGGAAAAAAATAGACCTAAAAATGTGTTTAGCCTGCCAGAACAACCTAGAATGACCTTAGATATTTTCTTACACTTGGTATAAGAGCAAAATTAATGCAAGCATTCAACCTATACAAGAGGACAGAATGGAGTCACAATAATCATCTTTTGTTTGGTTTGGTTTTATTATATTTCTTCTTTTTCTTTTTTTAAGAATTTTTGAAACCATAACCACAGAGGTGATTGGAGAATCACAGCCCTCCTGAAGTGATATCCAAACAGAAAATTTTCCAATACATATCCTAAAATCACAGAGCATGTAATTCCACATTAGCTCCAGGAAAGCAGTATCTTTGCTTAGGATATGGAAATTTGGAAGCTCATTGCTATAATCTGTGGTTATGATTTCAAGCTCCCCCACTGATGCCGGGAATCAAACCACAGGCTCCTAGCACTAGAAGTCTTTATTGTAATCCAATAAAACCTTAACAACCAGTCTTCTTTTTTATGATAAATTAAGGGGCTCATTTGCTTGAGGCAGCCCCTCTGCCCTGGAGTTTACCTCACTGTGGAAACAGTCCTAGAGAAACACTGACTTCAGGCAGGGTGAAGATGGCGGGGAAAAGGAGCCCAGATTCCCCACCTTGGTTTCATGGATTCAGAAACTTCAAAACAAATAAAAAATATTGTTTCAAAAGAACTGATCTCTTAGGCTCAGCCTCTGCTTGGGATTTCTGACACTATTTTATAGCCACTGGCTTCGTAACCTAGCAGTGCAGTCACAGAATGTCTCCACAGAATCATACACATGATTTCTAGGTTGGGACAATATTTAAAACCTACCTACTTTATGTTAAAATGTGGTTTAATATTATGGTTCATAACTTAAAATTTTATTCAGAAATTCTAATTCTTCCCAAACTGCCAACGTTTACTTTCTGATTGTCATTTTTGTGAACTCATTTGTGATAGAATGACCTCTAAATCAAAATAAACTTAAAACAAGGCTTGTGCTTATTTCACAACTGTAATTTCTTTATGAGTTCCATGGGCTGGGAACATCAAACTACCACTATTCCTATATGTGTGCTAAGAAAGGATTCCAAATTTCAGTCCAGAAAGTCCCACAATGCTTAGACCTTGTACTAGACACATATTATCTTAAAGAGCATAAAATGAAAATAACTTTTTCAAGTTAGTTTAATTACTGACTCAACTATTAGTAAATTTTCCCTGAATTATAAAACAAAATATTAAAATGCAACTTCATATCTCTCAAATATTCCAAAATCAATACTTTTTGAAACTTAGAACATTTTAAAGTTATGAGGTTTCTGTATTACTTTATCACTTACAAATTAAATATATTCATCTCCTACCATGTTTGCAACATCAGAATGTGATATAGTAGAATGATTGCCAAACTAGAAATCCCAGGCTGTATCCTAATTCCAACACAGGCAATTCTGCAGCTTCAAATCATCAAAGAAAAAAAAATCCTGATAATTGACAAACTAGCAATTAAATCTTATTGTCTCCCTAGTGTAAAAAAAAAATGGAAAGAATAATAAGATCTAAAATGTACAATAGATATTGTGGTAATGAAAGGGAAAGAAATTGCTCAAAAGGAAAGAACAACTGAGATAGGGGAAAAGAGGGAAGGAAGAAAAGAAAATATTATATGTATATACGTATACATATATATATTTATGTGTGTAAATATATGTAAGATAGATAGCTGTACTACTAATCTCTGTTAGTTCATTCAAAAGAACAGTTTGCACTTTCACTGTTTGATTTTTTGATCATTTTTACACCCAAATCTTGTAAGCTGAGCAACGACTTCTAAATAACAATATGCAATATACTAGTGTTAATTTCTTATTATTATTATTAATATTTTTTGAATAATAATAATGGCAATAACTAATCCTCACTCTCCCTCATGCTGTTTTTTCAAAATACTAGACAAACACTAATGTTTCATATGAACTGCATTTTATTAATATACTGCATTTTACAGATAAACATGCTGAAGCACAAAGGCTAAAATAATTTTCCAATGTCATAAAGCTAGAAATTCACAGTCGAAGTATGAATCCCAGGTCCATGTCCTTGACCAATGTTTAATGCTTCCAAGTAAAGGGGAACCAACTGAGAGCAGTAAATATTTTGATAAATCACACTCAAAAATACTCCAACTGCATGGTTCATTTTGAATTATACATTTAGATACTAGTATTTCTTTACCACGGCTCTCCAAAGTCTGCTTATAAACTCTTTGGTTTCTACTAAACATATCTTTCCCCTCTATGCTAATGGTAGACCTTTTTTCAATCAAAGTATTCACTACAAAGAAAACTCCTCTATAAAATAGAAGTATCTCTTGCCAGGCAGTATGGTAGGTTGTCTGCAGACATGGTTCACACAAATCATCATCTTGTGCCCACCTGCTCAGCACATCACCTCTTGCTCTACTCTGGTTTTGGCAACACGACTTACAAAGGTCAGTGATATAATATCCACAGAAAATGTGAAAAAGTAGACCCATAAGTAATTGCACATTGGGTCCTGACATCCTGCTGCTCTTGAGAAACTGACTGATGAATAACCAATGGCCAAGTCTTCTCTGATACCCCAACGGAAATAAAAAGATCCACCCTCCCAGACCTAGAGAGGTCAACTCAAAAACAATAGCACAACAAACACCCAGCTAACACAGAAATTCTCAAAAGTTAATCATTCTTTTGAATTTCATTTTGGAGTATTTTATTACACAGAAAAATCTTGTGGATATACGTCCTATGCCAGCTCTGTAATTAACATCATCTTCCATAATCCTCACAGCTATTTATGGTTAATATAATGTTCTCACGCTGTTTCCAATATCACAATATGTGGTGTCAGTGAGAAACTGTCAACCAAATCTGCTTGTACGAAAGCATAAAACTTAGTGTGATTTATGTCATGACCTTAATACCAAATAGAAAGTATGCAATATAAAGATAATCTGTTCTACTTGTATGTTGGTCAGAATGCTAAAATGAGCATAATAAATCATGCTTTGCACAACTGACAAAAGCCCAACTTCCTGCATCTCATCTTTGGCTGATGTTTTGACCCTGCTTATAAATGATAGCAGCAACAGCACATACGTTGGGCTGCAGTAAATATACACTCTACATTTGCATTCTACATTCTATATTCTACATTCTACATTTTGGTTGTAGGTATGATGTGTTCATTTTGGCATATTTATACAAGCATATAATATGAAAGTTTTTCGAGAAATTGCAAAGGATAATGCATCGTAGTAAACCTTATGAGGCTTGAGAGTTCACTGAAGACATTTAAAATAAATTGATTTTAATCATTTAAAAACAAATGTAAAAGTTTATCACGTATCAGACTTTTTCTGGTTATTCTTCAAATGTACTAGTGGTCTAAAAGTCAAATTCATTCCCAGAGCAATTGTTTTTATTTAAAAAAACTGAACTTAAAATGGAAAAGAAGTGGAATGGAAAGTAAAAGCCAAACCATACAGAAGAGAGAGTCAAAAGAGTGTGAAAGAAGAAAGAGACAAAAAAGACACCCTAACCAGCATGCAACTCAAAGTTCATCTCCATCATCTATGTTCAAATACCATGAAAGGCCAGTGAGAAATTCAGCTCTTGGGAGCTCAGCCCAGTTGCACCACACTTACTGGTAAGCAGAAAATTAAAATATACATTTTAAAACATAGATGTCCTTACCCATGGATAGCTTTCCCATGTCCAGGTCATTCTCAATGTTATCATTTTTGATACATGGTAGTAGGAGGAAAAAAAGAAGAAATAGATTTATTCAAGCCATAAAACACTTCAAAATTGGTGGTTTGAATGAGATTTTTATTGGTTTATGATTGTTTACTTTCCAACATCAACCCCAAAAAGAAAGTCCCAGAGATAATAATGACATTGTCTATTCCAAAGGGGCAACATTCAAAGGTAATTGACGACTTCAGCCAATATTTTCCCTTCTCCCTCCAAAGCAAACAGTAGATTTTGTAATTCCAGATGATCACTTTAGATACTTCAGCAGTCATATGATTTCTCAGAAACCAGTAAGTTGACCATTATTAGTGCTTCACTGGCAGATAAAAGTGTTAAGGTATTAAATCAGAGCATAGTATTTTCACTTTTAGAATGTATTCAAAATTGTTAGCTATTCTTGCTCCCTTTGTGGCTCTAATTTAATTAGCAGTTGACACTTTGAGGTTACTTCAATTTAAATAGGAATGGTGTTTGGAAATAACATCTCTTTTCTTGGTTTATCAACTCATCAATATTTCCTATTTAAGATCTCACAACTTCCAGTTTATTCTAGTTAGAATTATTATACTAATTATTCTATTACAAACTCTTTTTTAAAATATTTGGATGTACCTTGAGACCATAATGTTGAGTGAAATAAATCAGACACATAAGCTTAGATATCTCAAGGTTTCTTTTATATGAAAAAGCCAAAGTATAAATAAAACAATAAAATATATGATAGTTAATAGGAAACAGGGAGATAAATATTTTGCAAATGGGAAGGGGAACAAAAGATGGAGGAAATGAGAAGAGGTGCCGGAGTCCAGCTGCGGCAGGGCTAAGACTGAGTGAATCTGAATCCACCTTTAATTTTTAGAAGCTGGAATATATATTTGCCAACCCTAGCAGCAACCCCCAGCCCCAAGCAGGAAACGCCCCAGGCCCAGGGCCAGGCAGGGACAATCCCAAACAATAGGTGTTAATTGACCTCAACTCCAAGCAGAAGGCACCCCAGGTTCAGGGCAATAGGTATTAATTAACATTTTAATCTTGACATTTAGTCAGCCGGGGAAATGCAAGCCTACTGGATGCCCGCAGGAGGAAGAGATATGTGAGATTATTAGGCCGCTCCCTACGTTGCTTTCCTTATCATTTATGGGAGTGGCAGTCCCTGCGAGGACAGCGCCTGTCTTAGGTCAAGGACTCTTCACATGTACCCAACCAGGCCTTACCCGTCATGGGCCTGCAGGACAGCAATTGGTCCTGTGCCTGTCTTAGGCGGCCGGTGGCATAACATATGGGTCCTAGTTGCCCGTCTCTGGCTGCCTGTCCAGTATCTCAGGGTAGTTGTCTCACAGGAATTTTGTAAATCCTCCTCCATGAGCTCTTTCA